>JACEGR010008768.1:0-33296 GCA_014170235.1 Listronotus bonariensis
AGAAAGTGCGTATATATTATTAAATAAAGATAATTGTGTAGCATCATTCAGTTAATTTAAATAACACTTGGTTGCCTTTGCTTGATACTGAAGTATCTTCAAGAAGACTAAATATTAACTAACTATTCACCTTTTTTGTAAAATAAACAATCATTACACCAGCAATCAGTTATCTATGTCACTATGACACTATAACCAAACAAACATGTTTGACATTTAATGTCAAATTTTTCAAGAATATCCCAAAAAAACAGAAAAATTTTTTGTATCGTACTTAGAAAACGCCCTGTATAGTGGATAGTAGACTATTAAGGTATCAGTTATTACTTAAAGCTTACCTTTAGAAACCGGTGATAAAATGTGATAATGCACAGAAGAAGCACCAGCACTTTCGACCAAATATAGTAACGTCATTTGGGTTTCCACTGAATTTCTGTATATTTTTTGTACCCATTTTAAAGCAAGAACTTGATCTTTTAGCCCTGCATTGCCTGGTACGCCTAGAGATTCGTCTTCTAAGCTGAGAAATCCTTAAATAATAGTTTTTTTGTTAACAGGTTTCTTACTATGATGTTATTTAAAATATAACATATTAAAATATGACTTTAAAGAGGGCTTAAGTAGGCCTTATAAAAATATGACAAAAATATCTAGAAAACTACACTCACCTATTTGTCTTCTCGACAATTATAGCTTGATTACTGCAATAATTGTATAGAAGAAATCGAAAATTGCACTGTATCATTAATAATAATTAGTTTTCTTTTTAAGATCGTGTTTTGTTGTATTATTAAATAAATTGTTTAGAAAATTATTATTCCTTCATTTGATAGTTTCACTTTACTTCAAGTAATTTTCTCCCGAAATTACACTTGTGCATCAAAATAATTAGATAATTTGGCTTTCAAGTAGTTTTGCCTTTTAAAAACTACTCTTGCTTATTTTTACATTTGGCGAAAGAGCCCTTTCCTTCGGAGTAGGGCTCTTTCACCAAAACATGAAAAATGAACTCTAGTAGTTTTTAGGCAATACGCTTTCAAGCAAAATTATCGATAATTTTGATAGCACTTGTCAATTACCCCGATAATTGAACGCATCCAAAACACAATCATGTTTCCTTGTCGCGAAAAGAGTCAGCAATACGCATCCTCTACTTATGAGCGCCAAGCTTTACAGAGCAAAGACACCTTCAATCTTGTGGGCGTCACATTTAAAAGTAACCTTAACTGGTATAAACACATTGTATCTATAGCCACGGCAGCTTCAAAAAAGCTTGGATTTCTCTTTCGAGCCAAAAGTATTTTTTCCCCTTCTAATTTATACACTTTATATGTGTCCCAAACCTGACCTCCCTTGGGAATATTGTTCTCATATCTGGGGCATGGCGTCCCCCACAACCCTAAGCATTCTTTGATTCTATTCAAAGAAGAGCTATTCGTCTCATTAATGATCCTTCACTTACAGAAAGGTCTTCCCTCTTGCCCATCGTCGGGCTGTGGGGGATTTGATCGCTTTTTATAGGTATTTCCATGGCTTCTGCTCTGAAGAATTGTCCAGTATAGTTCCTCCACTCACGGATCTCCAACAGAGAAACTCGTGGTGCCGCGCGTATGCATCCCTATACGGTCCAACTGGACAGGCCCCGAGCTTCCCACTTTGTTCGTTCTTTATCCCTAGAGTTTCTAGATTGTGGAACTTGCTGCCCGCGGAGGTCTTTCTTTCCCCCAAATCTTCAAGTATTTAAGTCCCGTGTTAACAAACTCCCTCTTACCTCGCTTAAGTCACCCACGGTACGTTAGTATTTAGGCTTTTAGCCTTCGTAGTTTGATTCCACTATAGGATTCGGCACCCGTCTTACTCCTGATTGGTCAAATTTAAAATATAATAATGGCGTCCTATTTATTGATATGTGTGGTGCCGAAAACCGTAGTACAATGTTCAGGCGGTGCTGAAATACAGAGCGGAATGTTGGAACCTCCTCTTCTTTTTTGAACTTAGCCCGATAAAGAAAATTATCAACTTTAATTAACTCCTCCATTCTAAAGTAGGTAATACAATAATTAATAATAAATTTTAATTAATAGCTGAATATAAGCTCTAAATATTACTATATTTGTTTACATAGAAAAGCTAAATTAGGAATGAAAAGAATAAAAAACAAAATGCATCATACGCAGTATTCCAACAATCAACTCTAAATTTCAGCACCGCTCTGCACATTGTACTACGGCTTTCGGCACCGCGCATTTCGATAAATGTGGCGCCATAATGAACTTGACCAATCAGGAGTAAGACGGGTTCCGAATCCTATAGTGGAATGTTTAAATGCTAAACTTCGACAAAGGCCTCGTGGTGCAGTCGTTTAACAGGTTACTCTCCATGACGACCAACTTTTTAGTATTTGATGTTTTCCGAGTTCAAATCTTGCAAGGACCCAGTACTTCCTTTTAACAATAATTTAAAGTATCTTTTTTGATTTTTGTCCTGAATAATGAATTTAAGCAATACTAACTTTTCTTTTTGTCCGTGTCTTCTGCCCTAAAAATGTCTAGGTTAAAACAGGGCCGGCCCGAGGGGTAAGGCGAATAGTCGACGCCTCAGGCGCCATGTGTCTAGGGGCGGGAAAATTATGCTGCCATTGGAATAAACTTGTGATTTTTCTTTTCGCAAAATCGTACTTTTTTATACTTAAACCATACAAGCATCATATCTTTGACTGGGAAACTTTTTTTTAAGGTGGGTAAGTTATGTTTTAATAAAGCTTTTTATTTGCTGTTTTGCCCTTTATTCTTTACATTAAATTTAAGGGTCTACTTGGATTATATGCATGTTTTAATATTATACTTTGGCCATTATAAATTGATAATAAATACCTAGTAAGTAACCTTCGGTTACTGTAGTTTTAAACCAATAAAATACATTTTTATTGTGGTAACTAGACTTACTGACTTTTTGTTCAGGTGCTTGTCTCAACTTATAGTGAACAGAGTATAGTTTCATAGATCAGGTCAAAATAAATTAGAGGGCCAATTTTTTTCTTGTTTTCTAAAAATTCTTCAGAGACTTTTCTGGAAAACAGCGGCGACAGACGTGAGCGGATTAGCTAAGTCGGGGTCCTCTAGGCAATGCAATTGTCAGGGTCGCTGTTAAATAAAATTGTACACAATTTTATTTAACAGGGACGGGAAATTTTAAACAAAGCAGATATTTTGCGAAGTTTGTAATTTAAAGATAAATATCAAATTAACGTTTTTTTTAAATATATATTTTATAAATTTAAAATACCGTTTGAGATGTATACAGACTGTCTACAGATGGGGTTAACAAGAGGACAAAAGAACAATAAAATTTTATTTTTCGGAAAAAGTCATTCTTCATAAAAATTTTGCTTGTAAAAAATAGGATTTACTAAGGGAAAAATGTTGATTTTGTATACAGGGTTCGCAAAAACTCAAAAAACTTTATTTTTTTCCAAGAGTAAACTACCTTTATTTGTTATTTTAAGCAAAATATCTTTAATTTTTATTTAAAAATAGAATTTTGAATGAAGTTTATTAATGATATTTTTTCTGTGCCTATGGTTACTGGCCTTTAGAAGCAATAATACAATACTTTTATTGTGGTAACTAGGGTAACTGGACTTTTAGACCAATGAAATGCATTTTTTATTAGGGTAACTAAGGGTTAATGACTTTATAAACCAATAAAGTATTTTTTTATTGTGGTAAAAAGAATATAATAAATTTTTTCGTGCAAGGTAGCACTTTTTCGTTGTTGCTTGGAAAGCATTGTTATAAACAAACTCAGGGATGGATGTCCCTCAAGCCCTAACTTGATTCGTTTTGAAGATATAGAGTGTTTTTTTAGATTTTGCTAATTTGACCAGACACTTATAACTTGCTTGTCATAAAGATAAAAAAAAATGTAAATTGAAAAGTTGTAGGGATTTTACGTGAAATCTATTAGCGTATAAAGATTTGTTTATTGACTTTTATTTGAAAGTTTGCCTTTTAAATGAAGCATCTTTTATATTTATTACCAGTATATATTTTTTAAGGATTGTTAAAAATACCACATTTGAAATGTTAATTTTTTTATTTTCGGAAATATAGCAATCGTTATGAGTTAACACTTAAAACACCCTATATATTGCACCACCATTAAACAGAAAATTTTAAAAACCTTTATAAAAATGCCATATTAAATATTATTTATACTTTTCTTTAATAGTTTAAAAGTATGATCATACAAATCTTAGTGCTTTAAATATGTGTAATAAAAGTTATACCGGTTGAGCAAAATAATATAACCTCAGATTTGTTTTAAAAACAAACATATTTGACATTTAATGTCAAGGGGTTTTTAGAGTCTCCTCAAAAAAGCTAAAAACTTTAAAATTTTAAACCTAAACAATAGTTATTTTTTTTTTTTGTTTTAATTCAATTTTATCTTGACAGCGGAATGTCGACTTTTTAGTTTTTTTTTTTACTTATTTTAAACTATTTTTGGATTTTTGATTTTTAATTTGTCTTGGCGTGTACCCAAATAAATAACACCTATTAACTAAATCCGCCAACCCAATACAGAACATATCTTCATAGCTTACTATATTTTGATTGTAATATAGTAATACAGCTCTAAGACAAAAAAAGGTGTACACACTTAGAGTATTGCCAAATATATTTTTTTTAATTTTTTTGTTTTTTTAATTATAAAAAGCAAAAACAAAAATCATTATAATTCAAATTAGTTTATCACTTTATAGTTGGAAAAGTTATTAAATTTTTTTTTTTTTTTAGGAAAAATGTCTTCTTTATATTTTTTTTAATATTGATTTCAAAATGTGAACATCGGCGTAAAATTAAATTATAAACACCTTTTTCAATTTCTTTTTTAGATATTGAGCCAACTAACCTCACTTTTTGATATTTTTAATTTAATTTTTTTATTAATTATCTTCCCAACGGACGCCCATGAGCCGGATGTCATTATTTACTTTTTAATTACTCGATAAGCAGAGGTGATACCCAAAATAAGTTTTTAATTTTTTTATAAATAATTTTTTTTTTTCATATGTGTCTAACTCTTTGGAGGTCACTGTATGTATGATATATAGCGTTGTTGAAAATCTACTCTAACGGTGATAAACTATACAGGGTGTTCCATTAAAAGAACACACTTAATGATATAACTTTAACATAAAGGCAATAAAACAAATTTATGTACGCCACTTAATTCGACAAAAAGTCCTTAAACTAAAACTAAAACAATCGCAAAGTTTTAGTAACTAATATGAAAGATAGGAATAAAACAATTTGGCAAATTGCCATTTCCGTGTCTAATTATTTTTTAAAATGGAAACCCTTTTAATACAAGCACTTTTTAAATAAAGGATTTTTGGACGAATCTAACGATACTAACGATTTATTTGCGATCGGATTTAAAAACAAAGTTATAACTAAAAGATCAAAGCCAGCTTGATGCAATACTACAAATGGTTTTCAAAAATCAAGTAGGTGTAAAAACTTTTTAAATTGTCAAATTACTATTTAGAATTGTCTCAGAAATCCAAAAATGTTAAAATATACAGAGCGTTCCATTTTAAATTTTAAAATTCAAGTTATTTTCGGTTAAACCGAAAGTAACCAAAAAGTGAGAAATATGCGAAAACTCTTCGCTTTCCATACCATTTATGTACACAAAGTCCTAATTTAATATGTCCAATACTCTAAAAGTTAAGGCGTGTCTAATAGATTCGTTGACACCCGGTATAATAAGTACAGTTTTTGTCGTTAGTTTACATTTCCCCATAAAATTAAATAACGCCGGGCCGCTCGCAAACACAGCCACTTGTGGTCGCCACCGGTGGCCGCCACACTCTGCTGACTAATCTTTTTATGCAATTCTAAATAGACACGACGCAGACTTGGCATTCATTGGGGCTCATTCAAGCTTCAAGTTGATTGTAGTCGGTGGTGGCCACTTTTGTTTCTGCGCAGACACAACCACATTGACTGAGTACGCTATTTTTATTAGTTTGAAAAAAGGATACAATAGAAGAAAAAAATGAAGATAGGGTATTTATATACAGCGTGTCCACGGATGGACTTAACTATACTTGTAAACATTTTTATTTTTAATATTTTGAAACATTACTCTTCATAAAATTTTTTACTTTATTTAAAATGCAAAAACATATAATAAAAATCGCTGAAGAATATATAGGATGGTTAAAAATCGCTAATATATTACGTTAAAAAATAAAAATTCGAAAAAATATATTTTAAAACAACCCGAATAAATAGCAGAGAAAAAGTGCATTTTTTTATTCGATATGGTTTTTAGGGATAATAAGGGATATAGTTAAAATAACAAAATTTAAAATTAAATAATTTTTACAATTTTGTTAAAAAAAAATGTTAGTTTTTTTTTTAAATAAAGGAGTTAAGAAAATGATATATGATATACAGAGTTCAAAGTACGAAGATGTTATTTTGGCAAATAAAAAAATATCGGTTTATATATTTTTTAACTATTTGTTTATATAGGATAAAAAAGTAATAAAAAGTTTATTGTTTTGGTAAAATAATGTAAAACTTAGGTCGGTCGCAACCTCAGCCATTCATCGCTACACAACTGTTTCTAACATACCAGAAATCCCACAAAATCCGCGGAATCAAAGATCGGTACTTTTTTATAAATCACCCTGTAATATCGAAAATAAAGTAAAGAATGATAAATTAAAGGACATAAAAAATAAATACACTTTAGCAACAACAAAATCTGGAAAGATTCAATTTTCAGAGAAAAATTGCATTCATCTTGATATAATCTTTTCAATCTATAGCTAATGAACGTTTGCTTTTACTTTGCTTAAACCTTTGTATCCTAAGTAACTTAAAATTAAATATGTCATTATTTTATTCTTTTTAAAGTAATCATAACTTTTATTATTTTGTGTAAGAACCGAATAGTTCTTTATAGTATATAAGAGTTTTAATTTTCTTAAAATGTTTAATAAACTTTTTAATTTTATTTTGGAGAAAAGCCAAATAATATTTTGTTTAAAAATATTCAAGTTGGCCCATAGCACAGAAAAAAATCATAGTTATTTTGTATGTGCCCATAGCTACAGGGGTTATGAGTGTTGACACGTAGCCACAGGTTCTGAGTTCGAATTCTCCGTACCTAACTATCCGAATTTTTTTCTTGGTCATTTTATATAAATTTTTTACCTATTTTTATTTTTATTGTTAATAATTTAAATTTCACATAAATAATTTTCCACTTTTTAAAAATTTTTAGTTATATCTTATTGCTGACTTTCAAGCTGACGTCCTGATAAATTATTCCTTCGCCTTCCTGCCTGACACACACACATTTAATGTGTCTTTTCTAACGTTGGAATAAATACAACAGTGGTTTATTTGCCTGTCCCTATCCCAAGCTATACTACTCCAATTTGTTTTCTCCAAGAGGTTATATTAACTAAACTACAATATTAAACAATATAACCGCAAAGAATAATAAACGCTTACGGCACAGCTGGCCAGTTCACAGATTTTAAAGTTAACGAAAAAATAAGTTACTTTAGAGTACAAAGTTACTTTGATTTCGTTTTATAAAGCCAGATGCGTTAACAATACAGTAAAAGTAAGCAAAAAAGCAAAACACAAAAATTAGGGTTAGGTTTGGAAATAGAATAAAAAAGCATGTGTGCCAAATTGTAACATGTAAATTAATTACTGATTAAAAACATCCTTAAAAGTGCAAGTATGTTTACATTTCTTTTGCATTATTCTGTGTTCTTACTGCTTATAGGCTTTTCGTTAATTAGAGCCTATGTATAAATGATATTTTAATCAATACGGCACTAAAATTCTCAACCTTCAAATAATTGATATTAAAAATTTCTACAATCCGGCAACCACGCAGCTTAACAATAACGATAACGATAAGCATGCTCAGTATCCATCCGTAATAAAGAGTCCGGTATGGTTATAACGATAACGGATCATGCTTGCGTCACTGCGCAGCCTCTGGCCCTCCTCTTATGACCGCCCCTGGTATAAGTTGTGGTATTAGATAACCAGTACCATAAAAAGTTAAAAACATCGTAACATTACCCTTAAATCTTAGATTCCCAACAGGGGTTTCACCATTAGGGAATACCCAAAAGAATCTTGTAAATTGGGACACCAAAAATATTTATTCCAGAAGTGCCTTCAAGTATTCCTTCTGATATGGTTACCCTTGGCTTCAAAAATGTCGTTTGGGGGAAGTCTACTGACATACAGTTTTCAAAAATGAGGCGGATAAAAACAAAAATAAATAAAACACCAGCGGGACATAGCTCTGACCCAAAAAAGAAACCACTAGTTTATGAGGGCACCTTGTTGATTTTATATAAAAACAAACTGCAATGGGTATATTGTATGATAATCGAAACGCTAAGAAAATACAATTAATAAATTAGTCCCTTGGCTTAACTTTTACGACAGATTGAGTAAGTGTGATAATAGACAATTATTGCATGCTGCCTTATTAGGCTCGGGTATTATTTATACCGGCCCTATTTAAATAGTGCCTGTACCTATAATTTAGAGTTATTGCAAATCATGTTAACAGCATCATTAACCTTAAAAAAGAGAAAACATTTTTACTAATTTTTCTTTTGAGTTTTTGTGTTGTAGGGTTTTGTTTAACACAATTATAAAAATACATTTAAAAAAGCAAGGTTTTAAGTATTTTTACTTTTAAAAACTTTTCGATTTTGTTTTTGACAGCCGTTCGGTTACACGAACAGCTGCGAAGATAAGATAAGACTAAAATAAGGCACGACCTAAAGTCGGCATAAATAAAAGCCAGACACTAATCTTATTAAGGGAATCTTTATCCCATCATGTATCTGCGCAAGCTCATATGTCAAAAATAAGGCCGCTATTATTAGTGCCTGGCCTTATTTCACTATGCAATAATTCTCTAATCTCGGTTTAGAATTACATATATGTACATTGACCTTAAACGTACTGTTTCCATGTATTTATGCTATAATACATAAAATAATGTAATTTACAATATAAAGGTACTTGACTTTTATACAGAATATAAGTATAAGATAAATATTTTCAAAAAATTATTTTTTTAACTAAGTTAAATTTTAAAAATTTTAAATAACCCAAGGAAAAATATTCTTTTATATATTAAACATAAAATATTAATTTTAATTTTTTAGAGTAAACTTTTTAATATTATAATGTACAGTGTGTCCACGGATGGACTTAACTATACCTGTTAGAAATTTTATTTTTAATACTACTAATGAAAAAAAGGTTACTCTTCATAAAAAATTTTGACTTTATCTGAAATGCTAAAAGCTATAATAAAATTTGAGGTACTAAAATTTCAGGGTACGCTGAAATCTTACTTGTGATGTTCTATGGGTTAGTATTCTTTGCTTCAGTTCGTCCGATTTTTGTTGAATTGGGGTTTAGAAGTCCTTGGGATGCAAATGTCTAATTGTATTATAGCTAGAGTTATTAAAATTAACCAAGCAGACGACCTAAGTGTTATTCTTTCGAGACATAATCAGTGAAGGGACTGAGGCAAAATTTCTCATTTATTCTTTTAAACTTATGTGACTAATTTCATTCTGAAGAAGAATCAAATAAAGTATTTTCTAGAGTTTATTAGGTTTAAAACCAAAAAATATTTCGCCCATTAAAAAAAAACCACGGTATTGACAGTGTCTCAATGACTAAACGTTGGCTCTTAAAATTTAATAACATCTTTTTTATAATAATAAAAAAAAGGGAGCAAGTGATAATGTGTCATTTGATTTAAAATATTTCTTAAAATAAACTATGAGAAAAAAAAAATAGTTTTGTAAAATTTCGTTTCTTTCTCGGATAATTCTGGAATAGCCGATAATTCTTATTAAATTTCTGAAACGGAATACTGTAGAGCCTTTAAATGCGCAATTTTCCCCCTGCACTTTAACCAACCCTATATCTCTCTACCGCCTCCGAGATCCTATGGTGCCCCTCAAATTTGTAACACCGTGTATAGTTTTGCTTTCTGGAAAATTTTAAAAAGATGAAATGTTTTTAATATATTTAAGTCAAAGTATTGTTAAGTAATAAAATATACAATTTTGACCTCACCTGATAGCCAATCCTGTGCGTATTAAATTTGTAACACCCCTGTACTTATATATAGCGTTTAAAAAATGTTATTTGAATTATAGAGAAAAATAATAGGCAAATTGTGCATAATTATTTTAATAGATCAAATTAAGCGAAGCCTTGTATCTATCTATCTATCTATCTATCTATGTAACGGAATCTTTGAGCCTAATTTTTACCAACTTCCAGCGATTCAATTTCTTTGAAACTTTGCACAAGTATCAAGGACCGATGACAATGCAATAATTTAAAACAGTATCCCGTTATCCTGATTAGCACCGCCAGGATAAATAAATTCCTTTTTTTTAATTATGGCGAATGCGCAAGGGCAATTGATGCATAACTTGCTGCGTTTTTAATTGACTATGTGTCTCTTGACAAAATGGCGAAGGAATTTTTTAGTGAATAAACTGGAGCATTTATTTTTAAAAACTAATTGATATATCGAACTAAAAATGAAAAATAAATAATAGTTTAAAAAAACTAAAAAAACACGCTTTTATATGCAACCGAACTAAAAATTAGAAAATAATTTTTCATTACAAAGAGTTTGTCACTTCAGAATAAAAGCGTGGGGTGCTTAATATATTAAATGTTATAATTATTCTATTTGCAAATATCTATGAGGGAAAAGTTATGAAAAAATAGTAAAATGCACCCCACGCTTTTTACTCTGAAGTGAAAACTCTTTGTAATGAGTATTTAAATCAGTTCTGCACTACTAAAAGCGGTTGCTTTAGTTTTTAAACTATTATTTATTTTTCATTTTTAGTTCGATATATCAATTAGTTGTTTAAATAAATTGCTCCAAGTTTATTCACTAAAATTCCGTTCGCCATTTTGTCAAGAGTAGTATAGGACACAGAGGATCTGTAAAGGAATTTATTTATCCTGGCGGTCCTAATCAGGATAACGGGATACTGTTTTTAAATTATTGCATTGTCATCGGTTCTTGATACGTGTGCAAAAGTTTCAAAGAAATTGAATCGCTGGAAGTTGGTAAAAATTAGGCTCAAAGATTCCGTTACATAGATAGATAGATAGATAGTTACAACCCAAGCAGATATAAAGGTAGTATATAATGTATTCAGAGTTAAAAAAAGATTATAAAACAAGTATGAAGTTTATGTACAGAATAATTTAAATCGTTAAAGATATCCTAAAATTTATTGCTAATAGAAATAAAAACAACCAATAGGGCTAGCAAAGATAGCAACATAAAAAACAAATAAAAGAATGCTACACACTTACATTTCGGAAAGGGCAAACTGCACTACGCTCACTACTTTATAGCACTGGATCTTAAATTAAGATTACAATTTGTACCTTTTACCTTTTTATTATCTTCAGAATTAATAAACGATTTATGTAAGTCACTTTCTTCTTCGCGTTTACGTATTTCACTCTCACTATCTTCACCGCGTTGAAGGTTACTTCCACTGCTACCTGCGGCTGCTCCCGTTATATTTTCCACAGCAGATCCTATTCTTTCTACTGAAGATGCGTCATCACAGTTAATTGAAATATTTTCTCTGATGTAAGATGGTGTTGATGGTTCACTATTTGACTGTGAGTCCTTTCCAGCATGCATTATTGCTTCTTTGTTTTTAATAGTTGTAATAGTATGCATAGGAGACATTTCCCGCAACTTATTGGCATCATAAATATCATCGTTGATAATGAGTTTATTTCCCTTTGTAATTCGGGCCAAAAGATTCTTACTACGAGCTTCTTTAAGATGAACTTCTAGTATCTTCCGATCTTGGCGATCCTCAAAGCAGAGATCCTGTGCGGTGTAAATGTGTTTTCCCTTTAATTTTTACAGTTTTTAGAATTAATTCTTTTTAAAGCAAGTAACAAGTTCTATTTTAATAGGAGCAGGTTTATCGGTTTGCTTAGATTTTAATATATATGCATTGTTTATATCCGCTTCCACAAGATCTACCTCCAGAAAACTTTTGAAAAATTTTATGACAAATTGTAAAATATGTCCATCATCAGTGCCATAATTTAGTCCAAAAATAATTTGCACTTTACAACTTTGGTCATGCGGTAAATCTAAAATCTTTTTGTTTCCTTCTTCAATATGCTTCTTTGTAGTATAAGAAATACTATTACGCGTTTCCTCCGCTGTACCTCCGAATACATTCTAAGATCTGGTTATAAAGTAAGTTGTCCTGGCTTATCATAATATTAAGCTCAATAAGTATACTTGTGCAGATTGCTTCTTCTACTCCATCTCTTCTTGCCCAAATTGTGTTGTGTTTAAATATAGAATTTGTAGGTTGACTTTGTTATTGTTTGAGTATGATCTAGCATATTGTTAAATTTGTATTATTATTAGTTTATAATTTTAATGATTTAAAACCTGGACACATCACGACTTGTATTGTATTTAGAAAAATCCCAATGTTAAGTAACCTAATTAAAATATATACTAATTTGAAAATTCCCAAAATGAATACTTTATTATAGTAGGTGTTCACAATATTTCATATGGGTCCCATGAGTGAGTTAAAAATCCCACTTGTTAACAACAATTAAATTATTTAAAATAATATATATTCATTATCTCTATCTTAAAACTACAATTTGGACTGGTATAGTTTGGCACTAAGGTACAGATTAGTAGATTTGTGCACGTAAGTGGCAAATAAAATAAAATAAAATAAAATATTTGTGCGAATCTATCTGTAGGGACAAGGGAAATTTATTTTTCTTAGAACCTTCTCCTGTTTAAACCAAGATAATTTACCCGAACGTCTCTGGAATATATTACATAAGGCATTTTAGGGGGTGGGGGTAGAGTTAAATCTTATTAAATGTCATTGTGTGGGGAAGGGGTCTGTGCAAATATCACGTCATTCGTTTTAGGAAAAATTGCAGGGAATTTGGACAGGTTTCACTTTTGGGTAAAGGGTCGAGGTCCATTTTTTGCTCTTCAAAATTATTTCAACAGAATCAAAATTTTGGTTTTAAAAAATGGTGCCTTTTTACATTTGTACCTATAAAAATCTAACGCAATATTGGGGTACGGGGATGGGGGCTTAAAGCAAATCTTACCAAACCTCACCAAGGGAGAGGGGGTCGAAAAATTGAAGAAAACACCTCAAGTAACTTATGGACATCCCGATAAAATCTCTTTAAAACTGCTAAAACTACATATATTAAATTTGATATGTGGAAGGTATCGGGCATGAAGAATTTAGTATTTTTATCGGCACTGTTGCCAGATTTCCCAGTATTGTGCTACACGTATCTTTTGGTTGTTTTGATAAAATTCTTCATTTATTTTCATTGCAATAAATTGCGCAGTCCAATTTAATAAATCCCTTAAATTGTTTTAATTTCTTCTTTTACTAGCTGGCAACACCATATTTTAAGTAAAAAGTTTAGATGCACTCCAATATCTCTAACACCGCTTAAGCTGCGTTTATAAATTTCGATATTAGAAGGTCTCTGGGCAAGTAGAATTGAACAGTGATACACCTAATATTTCTGGTATTTCAAATGAAATATTCTATTTATTTTAGTTCCCAATTTCCAAAACTATTTTTTTACCAGTTAAATTAAAATTTGGCAGCAATGCTGATATCACTGATCCATTGGATATACCTAATCACCCTCACATACTAAATTTTCTAAACACAGCTTTAGCGGTTTTAAGGATATATAAGCCTTAACGTCGCTTTTGTTAAAAGTCTAGTGTATCATACCTCGGGAACTGATAGAGATAGAATTTTGAAAATAAGGAAACTTACTAAATTTAATTAGCCTAATTAAATGCAACAAAAATAAATGGCGCATTCCATGTGAAAAAAAATGGTTTTGCACAAAAATGGGAAATCTGGAAACAGTGTCGATATCAGTATTCTATTTCACATGTTCAAAACCCCTTAAAAATTAAATTTGGTAAATGTAGCTCTGACACACACAAAAGGTCCCCTCACCCCCTTTTTATTGTTGTTCTTTTATTCTTTAATTTATAAAATTACAAAAAAACTCCCAAGCAAAATAAAAGAAGGTCCTTCTCACATTCCATGATCACCCTCACCCCTCAGACCAGCCCTGAGGGAGGGGCCATATCATCATTAAATGCCCAAAATTCCCATATTTGCGTTTACATATGTATGAAATACAAAGAATGTGGCATTAAAGGGGGGACATGGCCCCCATTGCCCCCTCCCTATGATCGCCCCTAAATGTCCCCCCTCTGGGCCACATTCTGAATTCTGCTAATAAGAGAGCCATGTTCAGTTTGGAACACATAAAGGCAATAAACAGAACAACTAACAATTTATTCTTACTAAAGCCTTCCGAATCTTGCAAAACAAATCCCAACCTCCTATAAGAACTCATCAGCATCTTATTTAAGTAATTACCAAAAGACAACTAAACATTAAAAGTAATTCCAGATCTTTAAAGAGAAACCATTTTTAATTTAATTGGTTTATTTTATCAGAAAATTAAATTGGGTCTATTTTCTGAGTAATTTTGTTTATTTATTTTTTTTTATATTTATATTTAGCTTATTTTGGTAACACCATTGATTTAAAGCATTTACATTATACACACACAATCATTAAAAAAAAATGTGTTTTTTTAAGTACCAACTTAATATGGTAAAACATTAAAATGAATTCGTTTTAACTGAACACCACACAATTCACACACACTCAATAATTTACTAAATTTCAAACAAGTTTTTTAAACAAATCTTAATTTTAACATAAACTATGGAAAAACATTTTGTCCGAAAACTTCTTTACCATTTTATTCTATTAAAAAAAAATCGCGAATTAATATAAAGACCTTATTTCGAAAATCGTCATTTCGGGAACGTTCCCAAAGATAATAACACCACTTTGAAAAGACGATGGCGTTTTTATATCTAATGAGGAGGAAGTAGAAAAAGGTAAAGACTATTTTTATGAAATAAACAACTAGAAGAGTAAATTACAAAAATACATTTAAAATAATTATCTTGACTTATATTGATTCATTGTATCATTCCAGAAATACAGGTCATTTTCGGAAACGGTACCAAAAATTCAATAAAATCACATATAAGTGTGTAGGTGTAAAAAATCGTCCTTTTTAAAAACATTACAATTCAGTGCATTTACATAAAGCTAATTTAATGATAAATGGTACCACTATTTTTGTACTTTCTAAATTTTACACATAAAAATAAAAGTTGTTTTCTGTCCTGTTCAATTTATAAACTTTTTTAATTTAATATTCAAAAATATGGACCTGTTCTATAGCCTAAATAGAAAAAATATATAAAGATATTTTTTAAAGTCTTAAATGTTTTCCTAACCGTTTATAGAAATAAATCTGTTAAAACACGTAATTATTAAAAGAGTACTAAATAGAAAAAATGTGTAATAATTCAATTCTTGCGCATTCGCCAAAAAATCAACGAGAGAATCATATTCAACGCAAAATATCCATTAAAAAACCAGACATGAAGATTGTCTTGAAAACTACTTACTGAAAAAAACGTACCCCACAATATTATTTTGAATATATATGAATATAAACTTTATATTTATATTACATGGCTCATTACTTTAAAATAGTATTCGCCATCTGGTCAAGAATAGAAAAGATGACTATTATTTCATTTCTTTTTAGTTTTATTTTATAGTTAGCATTACATAGGCCTTTATAATAAATAATGTTGTTTTAGAGCCTAGGCTAAAAACTTTATATAAAAAAAAATAAAAGACAATACCGTTGTTTGAAATTAAAAGTTAAAACCAACATAAGAGAAATAGCATGTTATAGACATAGAACCAGTTATAAAGAAGCCACAACCGTCATACAAATAAAGACGGCAATTAACTTTTCTTTCTAAATGCGTCGTTTAAGCCGTATTTTTTATTGTGAACAATTTAAAAGACTTTATACCGTATTTTAAAATTACCTACGTCATAAGAATGTGGTCAAAAAATTTGATGTTGCTGATAATTTTCGGAAGTTGCTTTATTTTTCAGTTATTAACTTAATTATTTTTCCTTTCTTCATTTATTCTATGAATAATCTTTTTTCGTATTTGTAACATCCACAACTACAACAGCCGCCAGATTGCTTGATATCTGTCTCTTTTTAAGTGGTCACTTCTTTGCAGCGTTCTTTGACCTGTTTTTAAATACGGTTGAACACGTGACGTTGATGACGTCACCATTTACCGAAAAATGTAATGATTCTAAACCGTTGACAATAAAAAATACGGCTTTAAATAGTGTGGGAGCAACAAAAAGAAAAACTATTGCAAGAGAGACGGAACTAATGGACCCCGTGGCTTTTGTACTACTGACGTTTACATTACCTACCTTGTACGACATATACAGGGTGATTCAAAAATTGATCACGAAACTTAAGGGGTGATTCTACTTGACAAAATAAGGGTAGAGCTTCATATATATTTTTTCAAAATGTCATTCATTTTCGAGTTACATGCCGTCAAAGTTCAAGTTTTTATTTATTGTTTTTTGAATGGCCTGCTTACAGAAAAACCGATTTGACTAATATTTGAAAGATAGGCTAAGTCGTCTGCGCTTCATCATTTTAGTAACAAATCACATTGATTGTGTGCCTCTAGAGGGCACTTTACCTACATTGCCAATTGTTTTCTTGTCATAATTGTTTAGTGTTGACAGCTACAGTAGTTTTTGGCATGTTTTCTGAAAGACTGATAGCAGGCCATTAAAAAGGTGCTCTTGATTTACCTCGCTAAATCCAACGGTTTAGACGTAAATCACCCTTAAAAATTAAGTGGTAAATTTACTTTTCTCATTTCGTTACCACCAGCTACCAGGTAAATAGCTATCAAAGTATACTAAAGCTGTCAGTTTAACATCAAATAAATTCGCTTTTTAAACTATTTAATTTATAATCTTAAAATAACTAATAATGGCTAATCACCAATATTCAAATATCGAATATTGTGATATCCATTTTTGTTATGGAAAAGCAAATGGTAATGCAGAGTTGGCAAGAAGATATTATATGGAGAGTTATCCGGAAAGAAATATCCCTCATGCTCAAACATTTTCCAGTGTGCACAGAAGGCTTGCGGAATGTGGTTCCTTTAAAAGTTATAATGGAAATAGGGAAAGACCTAGAACTGCTAGAAACGTGCAACAAGAAGAAAGAGTGCTTGAAATTATTGAAGATAATCCAGGTACTAGTACTAGAAAAATTGGGAATGAAGTGCGGCTCTGTCAGGCTAGTTCATGGAGGGTACTAAGAGAAGAACAACTCTACCCGTTTCATTCACAAAAGGTGCAGGCTCTTTATGACGATGATCGGCCGAGACGGTTGGAAATGTGCAATCAGATCCTAGCTAAGTATGAACACGATAATCGATTAATTGGCCTCATATTATTCACTGACGAAGCTGGTTTCACTCGTGATGGCATAACAAATCTACACAACATCCACACATATGCTTACGAGAACCCAAACAATGTGGTAGAAACGAAACATCAGCGTAGATTTTTACTGAATGTGTGGGCAGGGATAATAGGAGATTGCCTTATTGGTCCTCATTTCTTTGATGGCCCATTAACTGGTGACGTATACTTCGATTTTATCCCAAATCGTCTCCATTGTATCTGGAAGATGTGCCATTGAAAGTAAGGGCCAAAATGTGATTCACGTATACTAAAGTGGGACGGAGCTCCGTCCCACTTTAGTATACGTGTCCGGCAGTATTTGAATGCAACGTATCCTGAGCGATGGATAGGACAAAGTCGACCATTGGCATGGGCAGCGAGGTCACCAGACCTTAATCCTATGAATTTTTTCTTTTGGGGTCATTTGAAACAATTGGTGTACAAAACTCCAGTAATCAACGTCAAGGATTTTCGCTTTAGGATAATCGATAAGTGCCAAATTATTAAAGAAACACCGGGAATTTTTCATCGAGTTGGGCGACATTTTTTGAATAGTCTTGGGAAATGTATTGAAGAAAATGGGGGACATTTTGAGAATCTTTTTAGTTTGTTTCATTAATTGTTAGCAACTAAATGTATACCGCAATAATCCATATATGAATATTTACTGATTAGCCAGTATTAGTTATTTTAAATGTATAAATTAAATAGTTTAAAAGGCGTATTTTATTTGACACTGACAGCTTTTGTATAATTTGGTAGCGTTTTACTTGGTAGCTGGTGGTAATAAAATGAGAAACGTAAATTTACCACTTAATTTTTAAGGGTGATTTACGTCTAAACCGTTGGATTTAGCGAGGTGAAATCAAGAGCACCTTTTTTAATGACCTGCTATCAGTCTTTCAGGAAAACATACCAAAAACTCCTATAGCTGTCAACACTAAACAGTTATGACAAGAAAACAATTGGCAATGTAGCCCTCTAGCTCTATCTTTATTTTGTCAAGTAGAATCGACCCTTCAGATTCGTGATCGATTTTTGAATCACCCTGTATAGTGTTGAGAAAATATCTCTTGTTTTAAGGAAATTAAAGGTTTTAAAAATAGGCTCTCTTTTTGAATAACCGTGCCTTCAAAACAAAATTAGTTTCTTACATTGAAATAACAAGTGTTCTTAAAATGGGAAAAAAATACTTTAATTGATGTCTTTGATTTAAAAGAATTTCCTTAAATTAAAATATCATAAGTATTATTGTAAGGCCATCAGAATCAAGAAAAGAAAACATAAAGATTCTTAATTTAAGCGCTAAAATATCTTAAATATAAGTTTTAAGATCTTAAACAAAAGCAATAAAATGTTTTGATTAAAATTATTTATGCATTCCCTTTAAAATAATAGGTTTCTAATTTGAGAATCTACTTTTTTCAGTTGAATGTCTTTAATCTCTTAATGTGAAAATCGGGTTCTAATTCTGAATCCCTCGTATTATCATATTTCATACGCGAAACACGTCTTTTACCTTGAGATGTTATTGCACAAGATAGAAAAAGACGGAACTACGCTGTCCGTTTATTCCAGTATTTCGGGGATTTTTTCAGCTTCTAGAAGCACCCGCACGGCCGACGACCACTTGTTTAACCCTTTGTGGTAAGTGTGTGTGTGCGTCGTACTAATTTGTGTTTTTGGTTTGAACTCTGATAAACTGGTAAGTAAAATTGTTACTAATTTTAGTTATACATTTTAGGATACTTGCTTTAAATTTCTTTAAAATATCTTCCCAAAATGCGTGTCTTAAATACGCGATTGAAAAAGATTAACTTTGAAAAATGCCGGTGTCTTGTCTTAACTGTAATGGCTGCCGGTTTAAGATTTAAGTTGTTATTTTTCATTAGACTTGTATAACTTTTAATAATATTTTTATAATTGATTGTAATGTGTTGTGGTGTATTTAATTTTAATATTTTTTTTGTATAATGTACAGTATAGGGTTCTTCTACCCTGATCAAGTAAGGATATAAAGATAATGCGAGTCTTAACGGGTTGTTAGGACAGGAATGAGTTTTCCTAAAAGTCATCGCACTGCATGCCTATTTGTTTATATATGATTTTACATTCTCTATAAACTTTTTTACAGTCTTCTTAAAATTATATTACTAATTATACCTAATTACATAATATTACGAAAAAAGTGCCTTCTCATAGAATGTCCTTCTTGATGAGAAAATATATTTCTTTGCTGTACTTAACCCTTAGACATTACGCAATAAGGAAAGTTTTTAAGAAAGTAAATTTTACTTTTGGTTAAAGGTTAGTTTAAATTGTGGAGCGGTACATTTCTTTTTACCTAACCAGAACTTAGCAAAACAAAAAAAGATAATTTGAACAGGCCTCTTTTCAAATAAATTTAAATTTATTATTTTTATTTTTTATTTTTTTAATTTTTAGAATAAGATGGAGGAATTATTAAAGACATGGGGTATGACCCCAAGCATTATAGATACTTTTGTAGGTATGTATAATATTATTTATGCAAATAGTTTTGCATTTCTTGCCTTACTTTTTAATTTGTATCTTTAATGCCTAGTTTTACAATTGTGAGTTTATTTTAGGTTCAGTAGAACTCAACTGGTACATAAACCTATCCATTTAAAATATATTACAGTCACTTTTGGCATTTACTTGACAGCAAACTATTTTAAATGGACAGGTTCATGTACCAGTTGAGTTCAACTGAACCTAAACTAAACTCACAATTGTAAAACTAAGCATAAGAGTACCAAAATTATTAATTATATGCAATATAAATATAATAGTCCAAGAGCTCTTGAACGGCAGACCTTCGTCATTTTGTAAAAGCTGAATGTTTGTCAATGCATGCTCCCAATATAGGTAGAAGCGATCGGAGACTATGTAGCTTGATTCATAGTGGCTTTGCCAGGTACCAGGTATCAAAGGTTAGTAAATTAAAACTTTTGTTATTTTGAATAAGCTGAATTTTGTATTATGTTATTTGGGTACAGTTCCAACCCCTTGGCTGACAAATATTTTGGGGTGGCCCAATGGTCAGAGGAAGTCTAATATTTCTCTTATTTAACAAGATATAACAAGTCTTACATATATAAGATTTGTATATGGTCTCGAAATAGGCATGTCCTAAAAATATTTTGATTTATATACAGAGTGTCCTAAAAGAAAGTTATTGCTGTGAGGCTAGTTAAAAAAAGTTTTTTGGAGCATTCTGTATATATCAAAATATTTTTAAGACATGCCTATTTAATAACCCTACAACTCTTATATAGACCTTTTGTCATGTTGTTAAATAACAGAAACATTCAAATTCATCGGACCATCGGGGCCACACACAAACCTTTGTCTGCCAAGGGGTTGGAACTGTCAAAACTATCTGACTGGGGAAAATCTTCTAATAGGTACCCAAGCACCATATATAAAATTCAGCTTTTACAAAAGGACGAAAGTTATGTTTTAATTAATTAACCTTTGCTACCAGGTAACTGCCAAAGCCACTATGAGTTAAATTCCATAATCTCCCATCGATTCTACCTTTCCTGAGAGCATGTGCTGACAAATTTTTAGCTTTTATAAAATGACGAAGGCTCTTACTCTATAACCTAATATGATTAAACATTTTTTATATAATATTATACAATAAATTTATATTACTCCATTAAAGGCGAATTTCTCATAAAATTCATCATAATATGATAAATATAAATATGTAAAGGAAATACCAGTTAATTTTTAAAGTAATTAAATGAAAGAGAATCAATATTTAACACATTATTATTTGTATTTTTATAACCAATCCGCAATCAGTCTGCATGTATCGAAACCTTATACAGGGTCATCCAAATTAAGTGTATTTTGTGAAATAGCTGTGTTGTTAGTCAAAATACAAAATAGTTTAGATCAGCAAACAAGTACCATTTTAACTCTCTAAGTTTAAAAATTAGAAAAACAATTGACATTCGAGATTTTAAGAAATACTCAAAGTAACCTTTTTTTTTGTTATGGAACAACCTTATATTTTATTACCATTATATAAATCTATTCAAATTGTTTTAAAAAATTCCACATGTGTTATATCCGATGTTTAACAGTTTCGGAAATATGGCTATGATCAGGTTTGATAGTATAATAACATTATTTAATAAGAAACACCCTGTATATTTTATTACATTTTAAAATGCATTTAAACGAGAGAGAGAGAGGAAAATGCAATATTTGCTTTTTAAAATATCTTTTTAATGGTAATATAATATACGAGCTGTTTTATTTTAAAAATCCCAGTTTTCTATCAAATATTTAAGGAATTAGGGTGTAATTCCAAACTATTAAAAATTGGATATATCTCCTATTGAGTTTTTAAAGCTCTTTGATAGATTTTTTGAATGGTGAAAAAATATACACAGGGTTCTATTTAAAAAAAAAAATGTGCATTTTCATTTTACCCTGTAACTTGGGAGCATTAAAAATACTACTACTTTGCCGATTTAGCTAATTTTGCATTTGACAAATATAATGATTCTTCAAGAACCCCAAATGCCATCAAACTGTAATGGCTGGCTTTTAGTAGGAGAGCTCGTGAACCCTTCGAGTAACGTTAGACCTGTAATGCTGAAAATTTGTATAGTGATGAGTCATAGCATGCTAAGTAAGAAAATCATCACCTAGCAGGCATGAGCCTTGCACATCATCACCCTGTATATTTTTGAAAGTTTAAAAAAATAATAGAAACAAAAAAACTTGGACCTGTAAGCTTGAAATTTTTATAGGATTTAGTTCATTCATAGTAAGGTTTGAAAAAAAAATTGACAGGCGTTTTCGATGAGTACAATTACCTGTCAGGCGAACTGAAAGGTGTGGCTGATTTGAATGGCCATATTTCCAAAATTATAAGAGATAGACATATCAAATGTGGTATTTTCTTAAAGCTCTTTTAAAGATCTTTTTAACGGTGATACTGGTAATAATATACAGGGTGGAAAAAAGTTTTTTGTTTGTATTTTGTGAGGCATCCTGTATATTATACCATTAAAAAGATCTTAAAAAGAGCTTATAGAAAATACCACATTTGATAGACCTATCAAATGTGGTATATCCTAGAAAATTTCAAGCTTACAGCTCCAAGTTTCATTGTTTTTATTATTTTTTAAATTTTCAAAAATATACAGGGTGATGAAGTGCACGGCTGATGCCTGCCGGGTGATGATTTTCGTACTTAGCATACTATACTCAAAGGGTTCACTAGCTCTGGGACTATTTTACGTTGCCGCCAAAATGTTGTATTTTCTTTATAATTTAACTACTTAGTTAAAATTAAATTCCTTTTGATTTCTTTAACTATTTATTAATTTTACAAAAGAATTTTACTGTTACAGAATTTCTTAGGGAGAGAGACTAACTTAATTGTACGGCTAACTTAAAGATACTATTGCTTAATGATACTGATAGATACTATGGTACTAATGCTAAAGTTTCTACAAGAGGGGTTGTGTTGACCGCCCACGCACAAGGGGAGGAGCTTTTTTTAAAGATTCGAAATTTCCCTTGTTCCTTTGTGTGTAAATATTATTTTGAAAAGATCGAGTGTTAAAATATTAACTTGGGGGATTTATGATCGATGTGTACAATAACCTTTTAGGATTTTATAGTGATAAAAGCTTTTTAATAGAAGGGTAATAGAAATTAAGTTTAAAGAAAACTTTTATTATGCAAAGGGATAAGTTACAATTGCTTTTACGTGATTTTAGGAAAATATCTACCTACTATTAGGGTGTTAAGTGTTGAGAAATGTAAATAATGGTTATAGAAATATTTGGGGTTCTTTTAAAAGGATAATTCTAACTATAAAAAGCATTAATTATAATAAAGGGAATTTCCGTCTTATAATGTATTATTATATTTATAATAGAATATCATGTGTGATTTGGTTGGATCACAACACTAATAACAAAGTGGCAAAATGGCAAACACTTAATTTGGATGACCTTGATTAGTAACTAAACACGTCGTGTCACTTTAAGTTTCAATGCAGAATTTTCGCATTATTTTATAAAACATATTTCAGACACTTTGATTTTCTTATGAAAAAACTTCACTTAAACTTTAAATTTTCAAAAATTATCAGAATCTATTTTTTTAGAACATGGCTTTACCTTAGAAAACTTAAGGCTTTTGCAAAACAAAAGTGTCCAGCCTGAATTAATACCCCAACTGGGTTTCAGGCTAGTTTTTCAAGAGAAACTTTCCGAATGGTTAACTGCAAAGGTATTTATTTATAAAAATATGTTTGGGATTATTTTATTATGGAATATATATTTTCCGATACAGTATTCTGTTAGTATAGTTATTTTGTAGAATTTAGAAATGATATTATTTTTATGCCATATCATGCTGGCTTTATTTTAGGATATAAGCGAAGCATCTACGAGTTCTCTAAACAGTTCTGTAGATTGTTGTATTGAAATAGATGAGGAAACTCCCCAACAAGAGGTTCCTTCAATGGTGTTAACTAACGAAAAGACACAGTTTGAAATCATTGAAATATCACACACTTCATCACAAGAGCTAATAGATAGCGATTTGGTGCTTCCTCAGTTGTAGTTTTTATTGTACAATGTGTCTACGTAAGTTGGCGTTATATAGGAGACTTATCTTAGTATTATTAATTTTACGAAAAAGTCATTCAATTATAAAAATTCGGGATGGTCCAAAAGCTTGAAGGCAATCATCAGATATTAAATTGTACTCAGTCATCTACAAAGGTTTGGACCAATTGTAATTGTTGATTGGGAGAAAAATACCTGTATGTTTGCTTATATCTCAAATTTTTTAAAGAAAAAAAGAAAATACTCTTAAAATTAAAAGTAACTTTAAATATGCAGACCAGTCTAGCAAAAACAAGTTTTTTCCCTTGGTACGTCTCAAAATTTAAGTTCGTTATAGGGCAATTCTATTTTTTTTTTAATTTACTGTTATAAAAACAAGAACAATTTACAATGCATTAATGCCAAGCCTTATAGATGACTGATACAATTTATTATCTAATGGATCTAATGGGTCATGCACACATTTTATAAAAAAATCATCTTTTTAGTAAAATTAATAATAAAGAAAGTTTTCCATATTACGTCAACTTATGTAGAGACACTATATTTTTAATTCTTAGATTAGTTCATAGTTCCAATCGTTAAATCAATCATATAGAGTGTGGACGTATATAGCTCCCTCCTCCCTGACCAACGGGAGGATATAAGCACTTTTTGACGTAAAAATGATATTTGCAACAATCAAGATGGCGGATGGGAGCCATCTTGGGAGAAAAGAATTTAATGGAAAGGGGTGTCTTGTGGCACATCATTTTAAAGCTCCTACAAGAGTACTTTACAACTAGAATATAAAGTCAATAACTGCACCTACTACGAAATGACGGTACTTTAAAAATGACCTAAAGAACCGATTTGGATGGCCATATTTCCAAAACTAATAGAGTTAGATCTACTTAATGTGGTAATTTTCTAAAGGTTCTTTAAAAGATCTTTTTAATAGTAATACTGATAATATACAGGATAGGACAAAAATGGATATTTTTTTATAAAAGCACCCTGTATATTATATCACCATTAAAAAGAACTTTAAAAGGACATTAAGAAAATAAAATATTAAGTACATCTAACTTTATTAGTTATGGCCATCAAATCAGGTATTAGGTAATTTATAAAGTACCGCCATTTTAGAATGGTTGAAGATATTGACTTTATATCAGAGTTCTGGCTAAAAGTATTCGTCAGGAGCAAAATGAATTGCTGCCAAGACACCCCTTTCCATTAAATTTTTCTTAAGATGGCGGCCATCCGCTTGATAGTTGTTTCAATATTTTAACGTCAAAAGTAATTTATATCCTTCCATTATTCGTACCCAAATTTCATAAAGAAAAAATTAAGGGTAGAAAAGTTAGCAGGGGGGACTCATTTATGCCCACACTGTATTGTTTAAACATTTATAAAAAACCCAATTTCAATAAATAATTTTTAAATTTATGTTTTTGCTGTGTATTTATTTAATTTATTTAAACTTAACTTTTTTATAGGGCTCTAAAAAAAGTACCTAATATAAAGTTTTAATTATACATATAAAGTGGATACATCGTTAAGAAACAAGTATATACAGAGTACCTCAAGTTTGACTTTAATCTTAGAAATTATTAGAAATGAGGTTTAATAAAATGTATAAGTAATTATGATACATGGTTTATTTTAGGATTTGAAGATAATTTAAATTATATGTCCGTCCTTATAAATCCTACTTGATTATGATATAGTATTTTAATTCAAAGATACTGCTGTCTGGTATGAACACATGAAATTTCTTTAAACAAGTTCTTAAATATTTAAAGTTGCAATCTTGGTAATATACAAAAGCAATTCCTCTTAGTGGGAGGTCAAAATATTGTGTATAGTTCTGATACTGATATATCAAAACTTTACATAAAAGTTTGACCCACCACTTAATGAGGTCTCTGTACAGGGTGTCCAGATTTCGTTGCAATTGCGGGATATCTTGATTATGATTAGAGATAGAGATTTGCGGTTTTCGCGAACTATTGCTTCTTTTTAATGAAACGAAATATGACACTAAAAGTTTTTTTATGGTCCTCTTAGTTTTTGACATACTGGGCGTTTTTTTTTCTATATTTGGTCCCCCTCGTATTTCAGTTATCTTGAAACTTAGAACAAAAGTCAGAAACCACTGGATTCAGCGTAGAAATATTTACTAATATCCGTTTTTACTTTTGTTGTAAGT
This sequence comes from Listronotus bonariensis, assembly GCA_014170235.1. Classification (NCBI taxonomy): domain Eukaryota; kingdom Metazoa; phylum Arthropoda; class Insecta; order Coleoptera; family Curculionidae; genus Listronotus; species Listronotus bonariensis. The sequence goes on from JACEGR010008768.1 coordinate 26,414, forward strand.
TAAAAGACAACTGAAATACGAGGGGTACAAAAATAAAAACAAAATGTATGTCAAAAACTAAGAGGGTCATAAAAAAATTCTAGTGTCATCTTTTGTTTTATTAAAAAGTAGCAACAGTCTGTGAAACCCGCAAGTCTTTATCTCTAATATTAACCAAGATACCCTACAATTGCAACGAAATCCGGACACCCTGTGCAACATTTATGTCTTAAGTCACCAAGATCTTAATTTAAAACATCTAAGAACTGCTTCAAAGTACTTTCAAGGTTTTATACCAGTATAATTGTTTCCTTATATTAAAGAAATGGCTTCTCTAATAAAGATTTAGGGTTTTGATATAGGTTTTACTAGAAAGTAATTGCGCTCTCACCTGGAGAGGATAGTTCCTTTAATGTGCTTGATTTAAAATCGTGGCGCTCTCATATAAAGAGATCAGCTCTTAAATTAAAACTCGTTAAGATCATATATCTAGAGACCAAGTTCTCAATTCAAGATACATGCGTTCAATTTTATTTCAGTCTGAGGTATTTACTATCTTGTCTCAAAAGAAAGGATTCCTCAGTGTAAAAGGTCCAGGAATTTCCATTGTAAATTTAAATACTTTAATATAAGGGTGCAAATATTTTAATGCAAATCCCTGAATGTCTTGATTTGAGAGCATTTAGTTTTTAACTCAATGAATAGTTTCTTAAAATAAGCTCATTGGTGTTTTCTTAATGAAATAAGGCTGCTTTTATTACAAAAGAGCTTTCTTTTAAATTAAGTACGCAAGATAAAGAAATATTTTTCTCTGTTTGATATCCTATTTCTTTCACACATATGAAAGTCACAATTCTCTTAATTTGAAACCAAGGCTTTTGTTTTAAGACATTTTTTTTCTGATAAAACTGCAAAAGTAGTTTTAAGGATTATGAAAACGTTTTTACCTTTTTAATAAAATAATAAAGAGTAATAATAAATTACATACCAAGGTGAAAGTGTTTTATTACTTTCAAGAAAAGGATGGTTTACAGTGGTGCGGGGCGCCGACGTGAATGTAATAATGATTTTTTTTTAATTTCTTTTCTCTTTCTTCAATCAAAAATGTGTGAACCTATACAAATAGTGCTTAATTTACTAAATAATTACCGCCAGCACACATTTATTACGAGGTCGGAGGCTTGACACACATTTCTAAAACTTCTAAGACAGTAATAATGTAAAGTTGACGTGGATTTTTGCGACGGTTGCTACAAATACTTTTGCTTTATTTTTCTTTCGGCCCCACGGGAGGAGGAGTTAACTTTTCGCCACTTACACTACTTTAAGTGTTTCCAAAACATCCCAACTTTTGGGCTACTTTGTATGTACACCAGTAAATTTTCCCTAGTTTTCTACACAAAAATGGTGTATTTTGTAAATATGGCTCTGAGCCACCGGTTTTAAAATATTTGAGGAGCCCAAATCAAAGCGCAGTTTTTAATAAATCACAATTTAAGGAGTATCTCACCATTTTTATTTCGCGTTTTATTATTTATGCTCAAAAGTCTTTAAATCGACATATATATTATATTATAAATGTATAAATTAAACATATTTTAATTTAAAAAACTTTTTAAAGTTTATAAATACAAAACGAGCAGTAAAAATTGTGTTTTATCAAAAAATGCGTTTTGATTTGGTGCCCTTCATTTGCATTTAAGTAAATTAGTGCAACCAAAAGGTATACGGATGAATACATACATTTTATCTAAAGCCGCGTCCAGACTTGCAACATTTTGCCAAACATTCGTCCAAACAAACCAATCTATTTTAGCGCTTCTTTAATACAAAAGCCGACAAGCTCTGAATCACCGCCGAATCATTCGCCAAGCTCGAACGTGAATTCCATCCACGCCCACGTCCGCGCTATGAGGCGCTATGTGCGCGCTATTCGGCGCGGCGAATTGTTGCCTGGAAGAATCACAGATCGCAGCACAACACTTACATACAGTGACCACACCGAAATGTTAAACCATATGTGAAAAACTTTCTCTGTTTTTGTGATTTTACTGGAAAAGAATTCTTAGTAAAAATCTTTGCATACACCGAAACTTACAAAACACTGATCCGAAATTCAAATAATTCATAACGCCTATACAGGAGGTAGTTGTAAATTAAGGAGAAGATGACACAAGAGAAAACTACCTTTATTTTTAAACTTAGAGAAAAATATTCAACAGGAAAAAACTTGTTTAGAATTAAAAGTTATGTGATATTTTAGAACTTGGGCCTCGTTAAAAAAATTAGAAAAATACTTATATACACATATACACATTTACCCTGTATATAGATTAGATCAAACCTATTTAAACTGCCAGTTAATTATCCTTATTGTCCCTAAATTTCGGAAATAATTTCTATGCTGTGTTATTCTTAAGGTATATTTAGATTCAAATAGAAAAGTAAGTTTTTGCTTTTGGTGGTTAAATAGGGCTAAAAATTACTACAATACGTATGCCTTATAAAAAATCGTCGTTTACGTTTTTAAATTTACTATCAAATCATTGTTTTTGAATTAGATTAATTTTAAAATAATGTTTTAACTTCTATGAACTTTTTCGTGTTACCATAATCCTAATAAGGGTAAATTATTGAACATTGTACTAGAAAATCATAAGAAATAAATTCATATTTTTAGAAGTTAGGACGTTTTTTATAAGGCAAAAGCAATGTCGATCTTTAATTTAAAGGAACTTTATAATTGTAGCCATATTGAACTGCTATGAAAGGCAAAACTTTCTTTGTTTTTGGAAAAGCCATAAAAATATGTAAGTCAAAAAAATTATACCTATGTTCGATATATACAAGGTTATTTCTACTAGAATCGGTGAAATATCGATAAACATATCGATACGCACCGCTCCTATCTATCTCGAATCTATACTATTAATTCTAAAAACATTGAACACTAATACTGCAAAAACCGTGCAAATTGAATGTCGCAAAATTTTATGTGGTGTCATCAAATGCGTGGTTGTTTACAGTGAATTTTGCACTTACCAACTTCACATTATTCTTAATAAATCGTAAGTATATGGATTATACTAACCTTTGCGTTATTTCAGTTTTATAAAACTATATGTTTCATAACCTCAAAATCTTTAAAAAAGTACATAACTTTGAACAAGTGTTCAAAGTTATGAACGTTATTTTCAAACACGTTTTTTTTAATATACGAGTACTACGTGGTAACTTTTTGAATTTTCAGACGATGGCGCCTCCTGGAAAGCGCAGATACCGGCATTACGAAGGCGAAGACAGAGCACTTCTTGAGTCTGTATTGGATATGATAAGGAAAAAAACTATTTCTCTTAATAAAGCTAGCAAAAAATATGGAATACCGAAAGGGACTTTATCGAACAAATTAAATAAACGACACAGAGGTAAAGTAGGAAAACCTTTTATTCTTCCTAAAAAATTAGAGAAGATCGTTGTCCAACACATATTAGTTGTGAGCGAGTGGGGATTTCCGTTTGATTATACAGATTTGCCTCATCTGGTCCAGCAATTGATTTTACGTCAAGGGTTAGAAGCTCCTCAACTTGGTGACAACAAGTTACCAAGCCAAAAGTGGTGTCGTCGATTTGTTAGAAGACACAGAGATAACTTAACGCTAAGAATTTGCCAAAATTTAAAAAATCAAAAGCAAGCGTAACTCCTGAAGTAATGTCAGACTATTTCTCCAATTTAAAAGAAATAGTTTTCGAGGAAGGCGAGCCAATAAGTCCAAGCAAGGTCTTCAATTATGATGAGACAAACTTATCCGATGATCCGGGATCAAAGAAATGTATTTTTCGTAGAGGAGTTAAGTACCCGGAGCGAATTAGAGATTCTTCTAAGAGTAGTATTTCTGTAATGTTTTGTGGTTCTGCTGCTGAGGAAATACTTCCTCCTTACGTGGTATATAAATCCGAACATCTTTGGCAGACTTGGACTGAGGGAGGTCCAAAAATACAAGATATAACCGCAGTAAGAGCGGTTGGTTCGATGCTGTTATTTTCGCTGACTGGTTTTGCAATTTATTTGTGCCTTTTCGTAGAAACATCGAGGGACGAGTCGTGCTCATTGGAGACTTAATCTATCTAGCCATTTTTCTGCAGAAGTGTTACGGGTGCCAAGGAACACAACATTTCCTTTTGTTACCTACCCAAAAATACTACCCATATTTCCGTTGTGTGCGCCATGCAGCACAAATTTGTATGTGCGTTTCAAATTTTTGCAAGTGTGGACGAGTTCGCCCGCATAGAAACACACGCAAAAAATTTTCGCGACATTCAACGCACGCGATCCGTCGGTTGTCGGTTTTTTCAACATCAAAGAGATTTGCGCCGCAATATTGTTTTAGTGTGGACGTATTTACGTTAACGCAATGATTTTGACAAATGTTGTTATTATGACTTGTTGTTTAGAAATTATAGAAGTTAACTGATATCCATCTTTCTAATTTGTTCTAAACCAACCATTCTGTGCCTATGTCTGATGTAATGTTAATGATGAAAAGAAAATGCGCTACTTTTATCGTGGTGCAAAATCTTATCAAAAAAAAAAAAAAAATGGAGGAAAAAAATAGAAAAAAGACGATATTGGATTAAACATTTGTATCAAAATAAAAAACAATTTGATGGCGTAAAGTTATTATATCAGCTATCCTTGGATGAAAGTACTGGGCATTTCAAAATTTTTTTGCGTATGTCTACAAATGACTTTGAGATTTTAATAAATAAGATTGGACCAAAAATTATCAAAAAGGACACTAAGCTTAGAGAAGCCATATCCGTGAAGGAAAGGTTAGCTGTCACATTACGTTTTATGGCTACTGGAGATTCATATACAAGCCTTCAATATCTTTTTAAAATATCCAAACAAAGCATATCATTGATAGTTCCAGAAGTATGCAGTGCTTTAATTGACGTTCTAAAAGATTATGTAAAGGTAATGTGGTAATAAAACTTAATTTTTATTTTTTAAAAATTTATTATCTTTCAAAAACAACAACTGTAAGGCGAAAACTTTAATAAAAACTGAATTTTCATTCGAAATAATACGTATAACACATTTTGCGATTTCTTCCCAAGCATCATTCTTTTTGTTTTTATGAAAATGCCACTTATCGCTTGGATCCCATAAAAGTCTTTGTTTTTGATATTCTTGTATCAGAAGAAGAACATCCTCTTTATTTAAATTTATCTTTTACAAAATATAAAATACTTGGCGAAAAAAATATAAACAAATCCAGAATAACAAAATAGTATGCAACGCATAAGATCACACACGTTTTGAGCACGAACGCACGACACACAACGTAAAATTGAACGTGGGTAGAACGTGAAATTTGCGCCGCAAATATTTGCGCCGAATTCTAGATTCAACATACAACACATTTATTTACTAATGTGGACGCGGCTTTAGATGTTGCATTTTATGGTCCCCTAAAGCGTAAGTGGAGGACCATCTTAGACTCGTGGAAACAATCATTGAAGAAGACATCGCAAACATTACCTAAGGAAAAATTTCCACTGTTTACTTAAAAACGTTATTTGATGCTGTGGCTCCTGGAAGCATGCCTTAACAATTTGGTTTCGGGGTTCGTAGAATGCGGAATTTTTTCCATGGAATCCAGAAAGAGTCTTACAAAAATTTCCAAAGAGTGTGAACAAGATGCTCAAGATTCTAATGACTCCTCTTCTGTGGTATCCGATGTTGTAGTCAACATGTTAAAAGATATGAGGTATGGAGAAACTGCAAAAGAGCCTAGAAAAAAAGAGCTAAAATTAATGTGCCACCCGGTCGAAGTATAACCTTTGAAGATCTTAAACAAGATTGCAACCCTAAAACTAATGTTAAAAATACAGGAACCTCTAGTAAGAATAAAAAGACTAAATATGAAGATAGTTCTAGTAGCGAAACAGAACAAGAAATAAGTTATATGGATTCTTCAGAAGACGAGTGCCTTGATACAATCGTAGAAAAAGAAAGGGATGCCTTATGCCTTAGCTCTGATTCAGAAGATGCTATTCCTTCCCCGCCGTCACCGGAACCGCTTCATATTGAAAACGAGGAACAAAGTTCCATATCTTTATTGTGTTTTGAAGAGAACCTTCCAGTTTATCAGTTTGTAGTGGTAGAATACATTTACAATGAGGGAACAAAGAAAGAAACAAAAAAATTATTTGTTGCTAAAATTATTGCAAAAATCGAAAACAAATTCAAAGTAAGTTGTTTAAGACGTACTGGTCAAAATTCCTCTGCCTTTGTATTTCCAAATATTGAGGATATATCCATTGTAGATCGTTCTCAGATAAAATGTGTTCTAAGAGACCCTGCAGAATATAGGGGCAGATTCTCTTTTCCAGACGATCTAGCGAATATTGAAAAATAAGTGGATTTTATTTAGTAACTACATGTTAATTTTAAGTTTAAATTATCTATATAACGTTTGTTTATTATTATTAACAATGTACCTCCTGTATGTTTTACACAAAAATATAGACAATAAAAACTGTGTTATTCATTACTTCAAGTAATTATTTAATTAATTAAAACATTTAAGGCAAGTGTAATAATTATATTTTAGTTTCTTACAAATCTGTAGTTGTTCAATGTTATGAATAGCAGCCATTAAATTGAATATATCATACATTTAATGCACTGTTCAAAGTTATGTACATGAGCCACAACTTTGAACACAGCCTTCTTAATTTTTTTAACTACTCAAGAGCCCTAAATGTAAAAACTTTATTAGAGATATTCAAAGCTGTGGTTGTTCCCCCACTAATCGAAAATTTGTTTGTTTTAAATATCTTTAAAAAACGTTACGAATCATAAAAGTTTAAAATTGTTTAAAGTTATGGCTTTCTACGGT
>JACEGR010008769.1:0-33270 GCA_014170235.1 Listronotus bonariensis
CTTTTATCCACAAAATAACCTTTTTATTTTGCTGAACCTGTATATTTTCTAAAATTAAACAAACACACACAAAGTTTTGAATTAATTATAGTCTCTAGACTCATTTCACAAAATAAGTTACAAGATGTCACCAACCTGAGGTCCTTTGTAGAATTTCGAAAAAAGATTTTTTTCAACACAAAGTTTTACCTGTTTTTAGTTTGACATAGCTAACTGAAATAGGTTAAAAAAAAACTCTATATCCTGAGTGTGAAATCCTGAAACATACATTTGGGGGAAAAGATGGGTCATAAAATTAGTATTTTATATTTATAGGTTTGGTTTTTAAAAGTGTCTTATTGTTCCATAGGTTTAATTTTTTTTTCGTACTTACTTTCCATTGGCCAAAAATAATTTAGTTCACTTTATATGTCAAAAAACACACACAAATTTAATGTTAGAGACATTTTGCACCCCTTATTTTGCAATTCCGTTGTGGTTAACGTTATTCTGAGATTGCGCAGTAACGCAAACATGATCCGTTATCGTTATTAACCATACCGGACTCCTTTAATTACGGATGAATACCGAAGAGCTTATCGTTATTGTTAAACTGCGTTGTTGCCGGATTGTAGAAATTTTAATATCAATTATTTAAAAGGTTTTTAATGCCGGTTTAATTAAAATATTTATACATAGGCTCTAATTAGCGAAAAATCTAAGCAGTAATAAAAATCAAAAAGTGTTAAGAAATTAAAACGGACTTGCACTTTTACGGATATTCTAAATCTGTAATTAATTTAGATGTTACAATCTCACACACTTGCTTTTTATTCTACTACCAAACCTAACCTTACCTTTTGTATTTTGCTTATACTGTATTGTTTGCATCTACTTTAAAAAGCGAAATCAACAGAAGTGTTTGCATATATTTAAATATCAATTTATATCATATGAAGAATAAAAGTAAATACTGATTTTTCGTTAACTTTAAAATCGGTGAACCACAGGCAAAAATAAGGTTATGTGTCGAAAGCGCAGACGCAAGATAAATTTCTTAAAAAGGCTGCAAAATCTCTGTCTTAAACTGCTGCCGTAATCGTTTTGTTTAATAACGATAACCATAAGGGGGCCAAAAAACGTCTGTTATTTTTAAGAGGTGCAAAATGTCTCTATTGTCTGGCTTTAAACAAATGCTGCAACCGAAACCGTTTTTGAATAAACGTTTTTGGTTAACGGCGGTTTAAGCTAAAACCAAAAACCGGTCAACCGGTTTTCGAATACCGGTTTTCGGTATTCAAAAACCGGTGTTCGAACTACCAGTTTGCGGTTTAACCCACATACCTCTAAAAAGAACTATAATACTTACTAGTTTCTAAAAATGGCAGTTTATGCGAACACCAGCTTCTAGTGATTTTTATATCGCGATATTGGGAACAGTCACTTACTTCTGTTGGCAGCATCGTTCGAGGTCTGCATCCGCAATGTCATTTAACAGATGATCACCAAACATAAACAAACAAGTTCTTACGTGGTTTTTATTATTTTATGGTTTACTTTGCTTTTCCGGCAGTGTTCTGACGTTAAACTAGTTAAATTATAAGATAAATTGTTTTTAAGTGCTTTAAACAATGGTTTATTAGTAAAACTTTCAAAGTTTACCTTTATGTGTATGAGACCAGACATCATTCATTTTGATATTTTTATTTGCTTCTAATGCTCAAGCGACTGATTTGTAAACAATTATTATACATTTTTGTATATATACGCCCATTTCTTAAAATGAAAAGTAACAATCTAAGTGAAAACTTTGATAAATCCATATCCATAATATAAGATTTTATGGTTTCCGTAAAACTAGTTTGACACAAAAGTATGGTTTGCAGCTTCCTGCAGGAAAGATTGTTTAAGCTGTGCTACTAGAAGAGTTTGTTTCAGATATTTTGAAAGAAATTTGCAGCAAAAACTTAGCTTATCAGTCAAAAAGGGTCCAAAACTGAAAATAAATTAGAACCAGAATACAACCTTAATTTGCTCAAGTTAAAACAGTTGCCATCAATTAAGGAAAAGGCTGGCTTGGATATAGCCATTCAAAGAAAAGATTTATTTTTGAGATATACACATAAAATTGAGGTAACACTTTATGGCTCTTTTAGTACCTCCGGCATTAGGCTATTGCTCTTGAGCATCAAGATGAATCAAATATCTGAACTTTTAATAGTGCACATCAAAGTAAATTGGGTAAGCTTTATTTACAGCAAATTTTAAAAATTATATTAAATATTGAGTATACTAATTTACTTAATATTTTAAGATTAAATATGGATCCAAGTGAAAAGGTTCTGGAAATTTCACAAATAAAAGAACAAAATTTATAATTAAGTACTGAAGTAGCTATCTACGGCAAGTAAAAAACAGCTGTTAAAAAGAAATAAAAAAAGACAGGTTAAAAAATTACAAAATTGAAATATTCGTTGCCCGTATGGTCTGTGGAAATAGTATCTCAGGTACATACCATGTATGCAGCAGGTTATAAAGCATTATGCTTACTTTTAAAAAAGGATACCTTTACCAGATAATTCAACATTAAAACAGAAACATGTCATATGTCCCTAAATAAAACCATATTAAATCATTGTGTTTTTTCCCTTTTACCTTTCCATATTTTTTAGTTTAAATTGATATTTAAAACTTATTCCATTTCATTTTCAAAGTTAAAAGATAGAAAAAAATACCCAATGTAAATTATGTAAAGTCTACACTTCCTATGGGAAGAAAATATTAACCTTAAAAATAACTTAAAAATATATAGCGTGTCTACTTAAGTTCGCACTATATAAAAACTTTTTATTATCAATTTTACCAAAAAAGTAATTCTTTATAAAAAGTTCTGCATGATGTAAAACCTTAAATGCAATCATCAGATAATAATTTTTACAGTGGTATACTGAGATACGTCAAAAAATATAAATTTTGTTTAAGGGAAGAAGTACCCTTATTTTTCATAATTACGAAAATTTTATAAAGAAAAGAAATTTAGATTTAAAAAACCATTTAAATATGCAAAACTTGTTCATTTCAGGAGAAAAAGAATTCATTCATTACATTTAATTTTTTTATATTAGTGCATACTATGGTGACATGCATTCTTATTTTGAAATTCTAATTTTTAAAAAGCTGTCAAAACCGCCAAAAATTCACGAAATGCTTTGTTATCGCAGAAAAAAATGTCGTAAAAAAGTTTTTTTTGCACTTTACTCAAAACTCATTCTGCATATTGTTTGAAAGGCTGTTTAATCCTGAACATTTTTTCCTTATAAAAATCTTTGATATTATGAAAAATAGGATACTTTCCTCTTGACAAAAATTCATATTTTTAACACACCGTATACCACTGTAAAAAGTGAACTGAATAATTGCATATTATCTTTTAGACCATCAAAGAACTTTTACAAAGAATAACTTTTTTCGTAAAATTAATTATAAAAATTTTCCAAATGGTGCGAACTTAAGTAGACACGCTGTATAATAATGTTGTAAAAAAAACAAAAGTATATAAGTTCTTTTAAGCTAATCATAACATTTAAACGGCTAACGTCGGCGCTCAGAAATTCTTATATATCAAGCCATAATATTGAGTTTCAAAAACCTATTTTCTATGCATTAGGTCCGATATTATTTTTAAAAATAATATATTTTTAATATTAAATAATTTAAAATTTTAAATAATTAGTTTGTTGCAATCATTTAGATAACTATATATGGCGTTAAGAACGGTAGTAAAAAGGCCATGAAGGATAAATAAATTATACTTTTGTCAAACTAAATCTTTTTTTTTTTTACTCTAGGAAGTGCGGAGAGAAAATTACATATTAACGATACTATATTAATGGTATAATTGCATGACTTATTCGGTAATTATTCCATAGAGAGTGGTTAGTAACAAAAAACAAAACAAATATAAATTACTTTTATCTGCTTTTGAAGTAAAGTATACATAAGAAATATACAAATACACATATTCAGCCACTTTAAAACGTTTATAGAAAACTAAAGCAATAACAAAGCCGGAAAAAAGGTGGCACTTTCTCTTTACGCGCCGGCATTTTTTGTCTAATCTCTTTCTGTTAGTGTTTTATACGCGTCAGACCATCCTCTCTCTCACACATATTGCCTATGAACCTTTTTGAATTGGTCTTTAACGTGTATAAAACATTTTTACTATTCATATAGCAAAATAATTAAAAACTACATTCTAAACATGTTTAGAAACACAATCAAAATAAAAACACCAATAAAACTCCTTTATAGTAGCATCCATTCTTCACTTACAACACTATTTAGTATATTCTGTTATGGCAGTAAGATATGTGGTTAAGCAGCTTTAGTGCTCATCTCAAATTGTGGATATACGGTGTGTCTAGCGTAAGTTGGATGTCGTATGGGAAACTTTCTATTTTCGCATAATTTTATTGAAACAAAGTTACTAATTACTAATAAGTTCTGCGAAAGCTCCAAAACGGAAATCAAATTATCAGATATCAAATTGTGATCATTCATCAATGAGGTTAGCCAAAAAAATATAATTTTTGATCAAGAGTAAAGTACCTGCCAGGCTATTGCTAATATCGAAAAACTCTTATAAAGGAAAAAATGCTTAAAATTAAAAATTAATTCTAAATATGCAATATTATGTAAATCAATTAAAAAAAGAAAAATATCTTTTAATATTTTTTTTTCGGCAATAATCAAAAAAAAAATTTTCGTAAAGCCATTTAGTGCATTTCATAGCATTTTTCCTTTAAACAGTGTAATTCAGAAAGTTAAAAGTTAACAGTGTCCCATAATATTTTCACTATGAGAATGCTGTAGCACTACTCGTAAGAGCCCAAATTTGTATTATCGACGTGAAGAAAAATAAAAGTTTTTTGGAAATGTAAACAAAGTTGCATATTTAGAAGTAATTCTTAATCCCCAACATCTCTTTCTTTAGGCCAATTCTCGATTATTAGCAAAAAAATACAGGTAACTTTTAATCTCAAGCAAAATTAAATTTTTGAGCCACACCTCGTAGATGACTGGCATAGCCTAAAAATCTGATGATTTCAGTATTAGGTTTTTGACGATGCAGTAACTTTTTATAAAGAATAACTCTTTCTCTTGTAAAATTAATAATAAAAAAGTTTTCCATATGACGCCAACTTACATAGACACAGTTCCAGCACTACTAATAATTTATTTACACAATAAATTAGTAATATCTTTTGGTGCCTGTGTGTGTATGTAAAAAGCAATCAGGCATTAAAAGCCAATCAACTAGTAAGGAATTTTTAATAACCACTTTTGTGCTGCATTTGCATAAAAGGGAATTCTACAAATAATATTAAGTCTTGAAATCAGTGGGATTATTTATTGTTTTTTATGTTATGCAGTCTGTTCTCGCCTGTCTTTGACCTGGATGTCGTCTTTCACTAAATATCCTGTGCTCATTTTTCTATTGTCTAAATCCAATCTATGACCACTTAAGGGGGACTTCTCATCCCAGTGGCCCACTTGTTGGTAGGAAGCTGAAATATCAAAAAGAAAAAGGTTAGATATGTCCACATATCGTGGTCGGTGCGTGCCTTTTAAATCTGTAGAGCAAAGCGTGACATGCTTATCCTGTGACACATATTAGGTATAGCGAATTCAGCACTGACGATATGGACTTTACAATAGGAAAATGCTGGACCAAAAACGTGGTCGGCTTGTGGTGCATGCCAACAGCTTTTGCCTTTAAAGAAACAAATCCTTTACGTTAAAATAGTGTTAAGTTTAGTGTTTTTAGCTACTGGGCCTAGAAACTCTGCAAACATGTGAAAATGGGCCAAGACAAACTGGGCTTCACTTTTGGTCATATCTCAGCAAAATGTCAACCAAAAAAGAGAATTGAATAAGAACTGCCAATATCTAAAATTTTACATAAAATAAATAATGTTATTTTTTTGTATCATTTACCTAGTTCTAATAATCGATATAATTAATGTCGAACTTCTTCTGTCAATATATTTAAACAAAAAAATGCAAAATCAGGTAAAATTATGTAAAAATTGTTGTAAAACACATAATATAAAATAAAATGATAACTAAATAATTAAGCTTTATTTGCTTAGAAATTCTGAGATTTAGGGTCCTCTTTCAATTCTAAAAACCTTTTTGATTTGACATTTTGCCGTATTATTAAAAATAAAAGCAGTTTTGTCTTGGTACATCACATTTTTATAATTTTGGAGCCTCTGTACAAAATATAACAAATTTTTCCAAAGTGAATCTTGTTTTTAAAAGAAAAAGCAGTTGCCATACTTACACGACTTTCTGTAAAATTTAAATTTTTGGTCCATTTGTCCCATTGTAAAGTCCATCCATAGACATACTGGCATAACAACTGGCAACCAGATTTTAAATAGAGACTATTTTACTCATTATTTTTGTAAATTTTAAAAAACTGTAGGTACCTACAGACTTACATATAGCAATAGATATACCATTTTTTAATATTAAAATCAAAGATTACTAATTTACAAAATGAAAAAGAAGAGTAATTATTTTTACTTACCTAAAGTTGTCACAGGTTGTTCAAAATGATATTTTCTTTTGTCAGATATAACAGTAGGTAGATTTTGGGAGGGCAATGCTGTGAATTTTAGCCTTTTACGGCGTCCACACTGCACAAAAATCTTGAGGCAAGAAATGTGCAGAACATACTACATTTCTACCATATACCTGGATCGGGATTTCTTTTAACCGCTATAAGCCATTTCCTCCTTCTATGAGGACTTGGTTGGTAGTCTTTAAAAAGCAGATAATTTCTAGGTATTAATAATTTTCATTTGTTGAAGTTTGGGGCGCTGATTACGATTCTGAAGGATTTTTTGTTGTACACGTTTTATCTTCGAGATATACATACATCTTTAAACTTAAAAACCAAATTTCCACCCTATTTCACTATATTTCTCCTTCTTTTGCAAGCAATTTCTTGACATAAAGCTAATTTGGCACTAAATATTTAATTTCCACCCTTAGAGTCCCATTATTCTTTCTTTTTCCATAAAAATGTTAAGTTTTACTGAAAGGCTTTGCAAAAAAATGGTTAAAATAAATAAAAAATGGGATTTTATGTCAATCTAGAGAAAACTCAAGAATTGTCTGCAAAAAGGGGGAATATGCCAAATTTAGGTGAGTTTTTCAATTCAAGTGTGATAATTGATATCTCGGAAAATAAATTGGACAAAAAATCTTTTTTAATTCGTGAGCAGCGTACACCAAATCTTAATAAAAATCGGCGATGCGTCCGGTTTGTAAATAATTACCAAATCTAATAATACCATATTTTTTTACTTACTGGTGAAACGTAACATCGCATCCTTTGTTGTTAGAAGTATTAAAACAACTTTGCACTAAACAGCGCGTCGGCATTGTTCAATAATTAAATGTTTTTCTGTAAATCACTTTTAATAAATCACAAAATCGGCAAAAATGGAATTAAAATTTCAAAAACACAAAAATATGCCACAATCTGAATGACAGAATTGAGAATAACGAGTGACGAGTGACAAGTGACAATGTTAAGCTAATAGTAGTAAAGCTAGATTAAAAAATAAAATTACTAGAAGCTGGTATCTGCACGATCCGCCGTTTTATTTTACAGGCTTTAAATACGGGTAATTTATCTAGTTCTTTTTTGAGGGTGTGTGGTTTAACCACGGTTTTAGCTAAAAACCGAAAACCGGTTCTTCGAATATCGATTAATCGGTTTTTTGATTGGTTGCGGTTTTAATTTTTTAAGTTCCTGCTATACCCAAATACTCTATTAAGTTTGAAATAAATCGACTGTGCATAATTAAAATAAAACTACATTAATTAATTAGCAAGCAAATATGCTTATTAAAGACAGAAAAAAATGGGAAGTACCAAAACAAATTATGTAGGTATTATCAAACTGCGTATTTGTTTTTTTTATGACTTGGATGTATATCAATAGAAGTTGCCAACTAAAATACAGTGGGAAGCTTAGAGGCTAAATCAGTGGTTTCCAGCCTGTTGGGCGAATCTCCAAAGGGGCGCGAGACTATTTTTTTTATTAGTTTTTTTTCTCTTTGTCAACAAGAACTATTTATTTTCTTAAGACAATAAAAAATATTTTGAATTTGAGTTGAAATTTGAATATTACAAGGGGGCATGCAGCTTTTATCAAAATATTATTTTCGAATACAAACCAAAAAGTCGAATAGGGGTCAAAGAAATGAATCAGCAAAATCACGGTTTGAGAAAATTTGTGCTGAAAAACAAGCTTAATCGTCACATTATTTTCTATTATGTATATTCCATTTTTTTGTATTTTTGTAAGATTTCTTTTTATTACAATTAAAATTATTAATTTTTATAATAAATTTTTTATGTATATTTTTCCAAAATATTGTATATTATTTTGTAGCCCATTAAATAAATTATAATATCTGTTGAGTATTTACCATAGATAATCTACATTTAGATCCGCAGTGGCAAGAAGCATTTTTCGGATTTTACGACCTCGCGCAGTAAACAAATGAATGGGTGGACGAACCCTTCGTCCGCGGTCTGACCGTGACGCTCATTAGCTACCGTACTTCGAACAGAAAACCAGGACGCCGTCGACAAATTCTTTCCGATAATGCGGATAGTCTGTTTGGCGCCAGGTGCGTTTACCCTCAACCCGCTTGCGCACAAACCGGTTTTTCGCCCATGAACTTTTGTTCCGCGCAGGTTATAACATTGGCAATCCATCGAGATCAGTGGTATTTACGAAATAAAATTGTTAGAAAAATTAGAGAGGCATTTTTTTAGGAGGGCGCAGGTACAAGAAAGTTGGAAACCACTGGGTAAATTGTTTGACTGTAGTTCAAAAATATATAATATAATATTAAAAAATTTATTAGGTATCCGGATTCTTGTGACAAAAATCGGTAGATATTTAACGTCGATGGTATATTCGCGGTCATCCAGCAATCACATGTTGGCAGATGTGGTTTTTGGGTTTTCGGTTTTAAAAATAGTTTTCAGTTTTAAAAGCCGTTTTTATTTTTGAAAACCGGTTTTGGAATATTCGGTTAACCAGTTTTTACCGAAACAAGTTTTATTCAAAACCGTTTAACCGGTTTTCGCCAGCTTTATTTTAGACCGTCTTTTTCATTTATTGGCAAAAATTACCCATAAGGACATGTACCTAAACCAGAGTTAAAGGGAAGATAAATACAACAGCAAAGCATTAAATTTCTATAATTTGTTACACAAGTCAAATAAAAAACGTCATTTGTGTGTTAAGCATATTTTAGTTCGAAATGAGTTATGGATTTTTCAAATATCGAATGACGTGAACAAGTTAATCGGCATTTTAAGCTGGTAATAAACGATCTGATGAAAAATTAAACCACGTTACAACTCATTCATTCATCGGTTTTATAAATTGTGCTCATTACTTTATAAACTCACGGTGGGCCGGCCGAAGAAACACGAGCTCAAGATAAATGTATTGTAGCTCAGATTCTTTGTACCAGCTTGTTTCGAAAATTTTATATCCTTAATGTATGCATAATAGCTTGTTTTAAAAAGAGGTTACAAATCTCTTATACAGCTTTATAGTCCTTATAAGGTTTACCTATTTAAATGATTTACCGGATCAATAGACAATAAATTAAAATGTTGTAGTAATTAATTATTGTTTTGTCATTTCGTTATTTATATTATCCGCGTTAATTGGGTAGTTAGCCTTTTTATTGCTCTTTGCCACCAAAACAGATTACCATTTAAAAGTTAATAGTTGTTTATAGTTAATTTTTTCTTTATTTGCTCTTGTAAAGACATATTTTAATTACTAATATAAAAAACTCTTACATATGTACAGGGTGTTTCATTTTCGATGGTTTCACAGGGTATCTCAAAAACCCTAAGAAATATCAAAAATTAGCACTATAGCACTCTCAACCCCTTTTTTGAGATAACAGCTATAGTAAAAACAGTTCATGGCTCATGCGATCCATCTCGGAGCTAGAGGGTAATTTTCAGATTTTGGCTATTTTTACAACTTTATTTAACTCGTTTGCTATTAAAGCAATGAAAAAAGTTTCAAAAGATTATTTGTGCAGTTTTTTCCGTAGAATATTGTGATATAACTAGTTGTTTTATATGTTGAGCCGTTTTTGAGAAAATTATCCAACTTGTTTTTTTCTTATGGAATACCCTGTATATTTTTATTTATGTTTATTAGGCTCTTTTGAGCTTTTTAAGAATATTTATAAATAAGTATTTTTATATTTCAAATTTTATCGAAAATTCCACACCACTGTTTTTTGGCCAATCAAATGTGTATGACAACACAAGTATTTATCGGAAATTGTTTGACATAATCATTGAATTTGTTTTAACGTGATGTCTATCATTCACATACATAATTAAAGAAAATGTTATTTTGTACCAGTTCTAGTATTTCAGACATAACATAATATAAAATAATGTAAAAGGGTTTAAGACCCTAAATGACAATTTTATACAACCACAGTGAGTAAAATATTATTATAAGACTGAAGTACTAGACAAAAGTAAAGAGCAAACGAAAGCAAGGTCTGGGTCTAAAAAATTAAAATAAACTATTTTTACCAAGTGTAGCAATATAAGGTATATATAATATAAAAGAATAAACAATGTTGATCTTTAAAATTACATATAAAATGGTATAATAGTATTTAAATAAAAAACACCTTAAACATTACTTAAGCAAACAAACCATGCAAGTCGACGAAATCTATTACAATAACAACTCGAGCCAGCTCGGAAACATTAATGTTGCTAATTAATCTTTATAATTTATCCTAACAAACATAGCAGAAAATGTAAATAACGAACTATAATGTTCTCGTGCTAAGAGCAAATAAAACCACGCGTTTGCACACACTCTACTTCTAATTAACATTAAATAACTAGAATACCATATTGAAACTTGAAGCATTGTTGTCAGCTTTTTTAAAGATCCTTTCTTTATAGAAAAAAAAACAAATACATATTTAACAAATTTTATTTTAAATTTTGTTTAATTTTTTTAGTAAATATTCTCTTTTACTTCGTGGATACTTGTTTGACTATGAAAATAAAGTATCACTTGACCTCTTTTCATTAAGGATTTTGGGGGTGAGTCTCAGACCTGCTAGAGGGAGTAAAAGAAGCAAAAAAAAATGTTTCCCCTAAAATCAAAAATTGACGGTCCCGAGCGTTTTTCCGTAAATGAATAAACACATTGTATCTATAGCCACCGCGGCTTCAAAAAAGCTTGGATTTCTTTTCCGAGCCAAAAGTATTTTTCTCCTTCCAATTTATACACTTTGTATGTGTCCCAAATTCGACCCTCTCTGGAATATTGTTCTCATGTCTGGGGAATGGCATCCCCTACAACCCTCAGCGTTCTTGATGCCATTCAAAGAAGGGCTGTTCGTCTTATTAATGATCCTTTACTTACTCAAAGACTTCCTTCTCTTGCCCATCGTCGAGCTGTGGGAGATGTATCGCTCTTCTATAGTTACTTTTACGGCTTCTGCTCCGACGAATTGTCCAGTATAGTCCCTCCTCTTGCAGTTCCCAACAGAGAAACTCGTGGTGCCGCGCGTATGCATCCCTATACAGTTCAATTGGACAGGCCCCGAACTTCCCATTTCGTTCGTTCTTTTATCCCTAGAGTTTCTAGACTGTGGAACCTGCTGCCAGCGGAGGTCTTTCCTTCCCCCAAATCTTCAAGTTTTAAGTCCCGTGTTAACAAACTTCCTCTTACCCTGCTTAAGACACCCACGGTACGATAGTATTTAGGCTTTCATCCTTCGTGGATTGTCCAAAGATTAAAAAAAAATGACCCGGAGTGCACAAAATTTGCTCTGTATCGTTTTTAACTGGCCACCCTGTATAACTTTAGAATATATAACACAAATAATTTCACTTCACATAGAATTGCGACGCTAAAAAGTCACACGTACCTTATTTTTATCTAATATTTTAATGGGGGCCGTGACTGCCGTGTACCCCTGACGCTACGTTTTGTGTCGTGTAGTGTCGTATCGTGTCGCTATAAAATGCGATCTGTCCTTCTCAGGACCGTATTATCCATTAGGCTGATTAGGCTACAGCCTAGGGCGCCATGAAAACAATAGGCGCCAGACAGGGAAGTAATAGGCGCTAGACAGGGAAGTTTTTAAAAAAGTGTAGATTGAGTGGGGTTTTTTGGTGACTAATTTTTTTTTTTATCTTTGGACAAACCACGAAGGCTAAAAGCCTAAATAATAACGTACCGTGGGTGTCTTAAGCGAGGTAAGAGGGAGTTTGTTGACACGGGACTTAAATACTTGAAGATTTGGGGGGAAGAAAAGACCTCCGCGGGCAGCAGGTTCCACAATCTAGAAACTCTAGGGATAAAAGAACGAACAAAGTGAGAAGTTTGGGGCCTGTCCAGTTGGACCGTATAGGGATACATACGCGCGGAACCACGAGTTTCCTGTTGGGAACCGTGAGTGGAGGAACTATACTGGACAATTCTTCAGAGCAGAAGCCATGGAAGTACCTATAAAAAGCGATAAATCCCCCACCGCCCGACGATGTGCAAGAGAGGGAAGCCTTTCTGTAAGTGAAGGATCATTAATGAGACGAATAGCTCTTCTTTGAATAGAATCAAGAATGCTTAGGGTTGTGGGGGACGCCATGCCCCAGATATGAGAACAATATTTCAAGGGAGGTCGGATTTGGGACACATATAAAGTGTATAAATTAGAAGCGGAAAAATACTTTTGGCTCGAAATAGAAATTCAAGCTTTTTGAAGGTGCCGTGGCTATAGATACAATGTGTTTATGCCAGGTTACTTTCAAATGTGACGCTCTCGAGATTGAAGGTGTCTTTGCTCTGTAAAACTTGGCCGCTCATAAGAGGATGATAATTTGATGACTCTTTTCGCGACAAGGAACATGACTGTGTTTTGGATGCATTAAAATGGACGAGATTTTTGGCGCCCCAATTCAATATTAAATTAAGATCCTGCGAAAAAGATATCTGCATCGCTCTGCGTTTGTTTTCCAAATCAGGTTTAGTGATGGGTTTAGGAACCTGAAAACTGGAGTGAAGGGTACTATCGTCGGCGAAGCTATGAATGGAATTAGTTGTGGACGAGAGAAGGTCGTTGATGTAAAGAAGAAACAATGTTGGTGCCAGAACTGAGCCCTGAGTGACTCCAGCATTTACTTGGTGAAAGCTTAAAGAATGGCCGTCCACAATAACTGATATACGTCGATCAGATAGATAACTAGAGAGCCAAGTACAGAGTTTAGTTGAAAGACCATAGGAGGGAAGTTTATTAAGAAGTGCGGCATGCCAGACCTGGTCTGTAAATAAGGTGCTTTGGAATGAAATAGGCAAATAGGCGTAAAAAGGAGGGAATGACCTTTTTTTTTCTTGCGCTTCGAAAATTTTTTTGTGCAAAATAGTGGCTCCGGAAATTCTAGCCTAGGGCGCCTCAAACAGTTAATACGGTCCTGGTCCAGATTTGCGTCAGGCTGCGACACGAAGCGTCAAAGCATTGGCTGTGTTTAGTAGGTACTAACAGAAAAACAAATGAAATATTGTTAATTAAAAACGTAAAAACCATAAATGTTAATTAATATAAAATCGCCTAATTGCCAAAATCAATACTTCACACTCAAAGCGTGGAAAGAAATAGCAAAAATATGAATTTCGAAGGTAAGTAAAGACATTAATATTTTTTACTAATTTAGTATTTAAAATACCTAATTTTTAATTAGTACTACCCTACCTCCACTTAATTCTCCACTCTTTTGTTTTCTTAGGCCGGGTTTAAAAATCACATTTTAATATTAGTGTTAGTATTTGTTTTTAGTTATTTATTAGATAAGTGAGTTATATTACATATAAGTCACGCAAGAAAAGTTTAACTCTCGAGCCCGAAGGGCGAGAGAGGTAATTTTCTTAAGTGACTTATATGTAATAACTCACGTGTCTAATACAAAATTTTATCCAACACTTTCGTATAAATCGTTTTTAATATCGAAAATAATTTGAAAACGTCATCCATTATTTGTTACTTGTCATTGTCAACACCAGCAACAAAATTTTGTATGTAGTCTATAATTCACTAGTGCGCTAAAGGGTACTTTAGCTCACTAGTGACTTATAGTACACTTTATATCCTCAAAATCTGATCAATTATGTAGATATTATATGTAGGTGTTGGATAAAGTTATTTTAGTCTTAAGAAACGACCTAACAATTACCTAAAATTTAAAACTATATACTAAATTAAGGAAAAGTAATTAATTTGTATGTGCCATAAAAAAATAAAGAGAATAACTCACCAGAGGCGCATTTACATATTTGCCGCCCGTAAGCTATTAATTTTAGCCGCCCCTAATTTTTCCGTTTTTCCTTGAAAAACAATTTTGAAGAGCAAAAAAAAGGCCTCACTTTACGTGCAAAATACAAAATGAATATCGAAATCAACTTAACAATTTATAAACTAAAAAGTACAAAATCTCAAATCTGCCGCCACCTTAAAAAACGCCGCCCTAGGTTCCAGCCTACTTAGCCTTCTGGTAAATACGCCACTGTAACTCACTTTAATCAATCAATAGCTGTTACCAATGAACAAAAGTTCTTTTGAAAAACCGGTCGCATGGTCCAAAACTAAGAAATACACAATTTTACCCCAATTAGTGTTATACAGGGCGAGTTATACTAAAAAAATAAAAATACCCAAGCTACAAATACGTTCCTACTTTTATTTTTAAAAATAAAACAAAATTGTCTAGGCCAATGTTGTGGAGAATGAATGTAGAAAAAAAATAACAATTCTAAACTACTTATAATACTTAACAATCAATAATTTTCTTTAATAAACTCTATACTTAATCTACGAAATTCGTTTACATTTTAAGCAGACCTGATATATAAAGGCAATTTATTATATTCAACTAAACC
Organism: Listronotus bonariensis; assembly: GCA_014170235.1. NCBI lineage: Eukaryota > Metazoa > Arthropoda > Insecta > Coleoptera > Curculionidae > Listronotus > Listronotus bonariensis. Next base: position 15,014 of record JACEGR010008769.1, read on the forward strand.
ACTATAAAACAATGAATTTTGTGGGTCACTTTTCTTGGCTATAGGAACATAAATATTTTTGGCTGTTCTAGTGTTATATTGATGAATTTCATTGACAATTTTTTTTTACACATATAATCAGGTAACTTCCTATGAACTATTTTAAAAATAAACAACATATTTAACATAACTAATCTTTGGTTTACTGACATAAACTGTAATGTAGACAGCATTTGGGAAATTCTGGTATATCGTCAACTCTTAATATTATACGCATTGCTCCATTTTGTAGAATTTGTAACCTATCTTTTTCAGTCTGATGAATAAATGACAACAACAGTAGGGCAGTACTCAAAATGCGGACTTATAATTGTTTTATATATAGTAATACGAGACCTTAATGACAAAGATTGACAAATTCTTATGAAAAACCCTATTTTTTTGTTAACTTTTTTAATCATAAAATTAGCATGACTCTTAAAATTTAACCTACTGTCAATCACTACTCCTAAATATTTACATTCATGGACATATTGCAGTTCTTGATTGAATAATTTTAATTTGGCTACACCATCATTAGTCTTGTTATTTAAAATCATAACATTTGTTTTTTTAACATTTACAAATAACTTATTCTTTAACAACCAATCTTCAACTTTTTTAATTCCCTGGACATTTTGTCAATTGCACTGTCAACATTTATATCACTTACAGAAATACATGTATCATCCGCAAACAAATTTAACATTGTAGTCTCATCAAAACAGTTGTCAGTGTCATTAATATAAATGAAAAACAAAATTGGTCCCTATATTGTTCCCTGAGGAACCCCATGACAGACACTTCTCTTCTTAAAAACCACACCATCAACTCTTCTTTGCTGATATCTTCCCAAGAGATAATCTTCAAACCATTTGTATGCATTGCTACTAATTCCACATTAGACCAGTTTTTGTAATAAAATTTGTCTATTTACTGTCTCGAATGCCCTCTTTAAATCGAGAAAACTGATACCACACTATGATCCTTGTCCACAAGTTCTTTCCACTTCGATATAACCAGCTGCAATAACGTTTCACATGAATGTATATCTCGAAATCCACTCTGGTTTCCTATAAAGATACTGTTAATCTTTAAATGTTCCAAAAGCTGATCTTTAATATGCAAAAGGTGAGCGTCCGAAAAAATATTCCCGGTCATGACCCAAAAAATACATTGCCAAGTGACGCTTCTAACCTACAGAAATACTGCATTTTGGAAATATAAATACGTATTGGAAATATGTAGATTTCCGTCCAATTGGAGAAATATTTTTTAAAATATAATTTCTTTGGCAACACTGTACTAAGGTAAATTAAAGGTAATAATAGACAAGATATTAACCAACACGCGTCAGTTTAACGATGATCCTAGTAAATATTAGGATACTTATCAGTTTAACAAGGTTTTCATAATTTTTGATGAGCCTATGTTTGTTTGGTGTTTATCACTGAAAATTAAAGGACCATGCGACCAATTAGCTTTAAAAATTAGATAGTTACCTTTAGTAACAGATATTTTTACTCTTTCATTTAGTGTATCGTTCACAAATACCAATTTTTATGGGTTTAATTATTTTCATTATGATAAAATCGATAAATACGTACAGGTCATAGAATATTATGAGCTATAAATGATTTACATGTTTTTTGCTGATAATTGAAGTGTAAAGTTTGGTTTATTCCCGTATAGGGAATTCTCGTTTCGGCACCTAATAAAACATTACCTGGCCTGACCTTTTTTTGCTGGTTTGGACACCTTGGCAAAAATGCCTAATTATCTTTTCACGTTTGGTAACCTTAAGGTGGGAATATCCCAGCAAACACTATTTGCCGGCAATGTACATTTTTCATATTGGCATTGATGGTAAAGCATTGGCAATTGGTGGCAATATTATGCCAACATCTTATACGCATTAAAAAGTTAACCCTAAATAAACACTTAATTGCCAATAAATTTTACATGCAGGCGAATTGCCGGCAAGCATACAAAAATGGCGGCATACCAATCCTGATTAAATAAAGCACGCGTTTTTGTTGCAGGCAAATAAATATTGGATTTTTGAAGGCAAACCTTCAACGCATATTCATACTTTTTAAACCATATTATTAACATTGGTATTTAACTAACATTAAAGCAATTTTTTGGATCTGTTTTATTTATAATGGCAGCTAAACAACATTATTTTATGTTTTTTTACATAATTTTAAAGAAATGGCCTTTTCATAACATTTTATTGTTAAAAATCATGCAAATAAAAATTAGGTCAAACAAAATGTTTATTATGTATTTTGGAGCGAATAAAAATAAAATGATGGTAAAATTAGCTACGTTAATTTCGACCGAAGGTGACCGCTTTGTGCATTTGTTTTCTACGTGGTTTTCTAGCTTTTAAGTTTCTTTTTTAAAGAAAAGAGTTTTTTAATAGACATAGTTAAATGTATTCATTACCTAATAAGTGTGTGTTGTGTGATTAATTGGTGATGGCTAGTAGATAAGGCAAGATATTCAAGTAGACTGTTAGGAGCTGTAAACATTTTGTTTAAAACTTTATTAAAAGTTTTAAAGACGTGTTAATAAAAAATATTATATATATTTAATAATCTTTTTGACATACCGATAGATGGCGTAATGGACAATAAACTACTACGTTTCTGCAATATCTTCGCTTTTTATCGTCTAAACCGTACCCATTAGACAAAAATAATTCGAGAGCGGTCTGCGGTAGGTGATCTCACTTAGCTTTGAAAGAAATATCTTCGGCTAGTGTAAAAATCTGCATCTCCAAGTTGGACAGTGTTCCGAGAGATGGTACTTCAGCTTGCTGCTTGGGAGTATCTGCATTTGCCCACTTTCGTGTCTTTTTGTTATCTTTTTGCCAATAACTTATTAATGATGGATGCCATCATCTTAAACGCATTTTTTTGCCAATAACTTATTAATGACGGATGCCATCACTTTATCTGCAATACGTGGCCTAATAACGGCCAATTGCCCACTTTCGCGTCTTTTTGATACCTTTTTGCCAATGCCTTGCCATTAAAGAGTGTTGGCAATGCCAGTAAATTAAATGTACAACGCCGGCAAAAAATGTTATATGGGGAGGTAATTAGTTTACAAATATTTTTTAAATACAGGTCTCTATTTAACCAACTTCGTATTTCTTACCATTTTTTAAATGCCCATATTGGCCTTTTTTATCTTTGACACGTTGTATAACCGGTTTCTGATAGAGTTCTTTTTGTTTTTACCTAATGACGACTGAAATGCCACACCACCATATGTTACCCAAAAATAGGAGTTTACGTATTAATCTATAACCTTGAAATACACTTTTACCCTACTACAAAATAGCAGGTTTAATTTCTTCTTGGTTGCTGGGAGTTATTCCACGGTTTTTATGATTTTTAGTGGCCGTATCCCGAAAAGCTTTCTTGAAGCACGTATCTACTCAACTGGTTGAACACCAAATAGAAAGTTCTTTGTAAGAGTCGCACCTGGGGTATATTCGTGTACCCGGAGAACCTGGGACAGGGGGTCAGCGATCAACCCTATTTTTTTTTTTCTTTAATGTGAATTATCAGCGTTTAACCTCAAAATTTTGGAAAAATAGTTGTAATCTTTTTTACCAATAAATAAATATCAATGTTTAATGCTGTAATGTATTGGAATGGTTCATTTCTTAGCTGTTTTATTCGTCCCAATTTGCTTTTAGCATCATCAAGTGCCCACTACTGGTTAGATTTTTAAAATATGTAAAGAATGTGAATCTATATAAAAATTAAAAAAAACTATCGGGTATTTTCAAATTTCGCGGGGGTAAATGTATGCCCTAACACATTTATCAAAGGTATCAATTCCAACTTTAGTTTACTTATACATAGTATAGGATAATTTCTAGTGTATTGTTTTTTATTTTTATATCATAAAGCTGGACAACACGAAAATATTATATATTTCTTTTTACCTTGCTAAAGTCGTATTTTCCCCAAAAGCTTTAACCAGTTTCAAATGTGCCTCTTTTTGGACAGGCCGCTTTACTTTATGTGAAATATTTTTTAAGATAGTATTAACCACTGCAAGCTTCTTTTCTAGTAATCCATTGAATATATTACAAACGCTGTTAGTTGCAAACACTTCATTAAAGAGCCATACTTGCCATGCAACATGCAACCAACCCATCCTAACAACGTTGTTTAAGCCAGCACAATTTGCATTTTTTAATTTTAGTAGAAATACACTTCTAAAGGATCATGCATAAAAGTCATGAAACGATATTAAAATATTTTTAAAATCTAAAAAGTTATAGCAAAAAAACTACTGTTCCAGGTGCGACTGTTAAATAATAAAAGAAATTTCGAACAACGAATCTACAGATATTAATTTTATTTTTCAGTAAAATCAAGTCTAGGCTCTATCAAAATTTTACGAATTCAAATTTCATTTTAAAGTTTAAAGTCCCTAATTTAATTTGTTATGTATTTATTTTAAATATATTCATTATATCTATTAAGATTTATAGACAACATGATATATACTAACCAATAAATCTTTAAACTATGAAGATATATGACTAGGAACATAATAAAACAAAGCAAATTGTTCATATATTGACCCACCACGAATGATATACCGGATGACCTAAACATGTTTTCACTCCAGTAAATATAGGGATTTAGCATTTTAACATTTAGTCAGGCTAATTATACCATTTAGTAAACAGCTAAAACTAAAAAAAACTTTTTATTGTCATGGCAGAAAAAGGGTTTAAAAAATTCAGGTTGCATAGTTAACAACCAGAATTTTCAACTACGTCTGAATTATAAATTAAAGAAAGTATAACTTGTTTTTATCACTTACTTTCGTGATATTAAGCTGGTTTTACAGTTAACCGTTTTTCAACATATCTAACGCACTAAGGTTAGTGTTTAAAGTTGTAGTAGGCTTAAATTTTTACACTTTTTAAAAGACACATATCAAATTAGGTATATTCTTAAAACTCTTTAACATTTCTATTTAGTGGTGATTCAATATACAGGGTGTTTTACTAAAACAATAAAAAAGTTTGTGTTATAATTTAAAAAATATGGGAGCGCTAATAATTCTACGTAAAAGTCCCTAAAACTTTACAAATTACATCTTATTACTATCTCTAATAGCAAGAAAGGTTTAAGCGCCTGACTAAATTAACAAATTTTGATAAACACTCTGTATTTCCAAATCGAATTAACTTAGCCATGACTTACTTTGACCCCTAGGTTTGTTTCGAAAATTAAATCGGAAAATGTGCAAAGGGTTTTGTTTTATCTCTTAACTTTTTTAAATTAATTAATAATAAATTGTATAAATATTAATATTTCCTCAAATAACATATAAAATTACTATGGCCAAAACTGGTGCAACCAGTAGCTAAGTTTTGTTTTTATTAAAGTGAAATCTTAGGGTTTAAAGTTTTTATAATTTAATTATTAAAAAGCCAATATTGTTATTAATTTATATTTCCTTATTCCATAGGTACTTTAAGTAACGTTAATTCATACAAAGTTACAAAATTGCTTAAAGTTACCACAATCGGTACCCTAAGTTATGTTTTCTAGACAAAATATAAAGACACATACACCTTTTACCTATAAAAATATTTTTTTTTATAGATGTAAACTACTATTTTATTTATAACAAAACACATTTTGTCAAATGATCCTTGTCTATAAAAGAAACTGGTTAACACTGCGCGCAACTGGGAAGGAAATCTCCTCTTATTCCCTCATCCCGTTTTTAAAATGTTATTTATTTTTTTAAACAAATTTTTAAAATGCCTACTTTTTAGGTAACGATACGAAGCCCTCGAAACCGCGATTGAAAGAGACTTACAGAAGATTTCGCGTAGATAATGATGGCGTCGGTGGCCTCTTTACTAAACGCGCGGACTTTACCAGATACCATTGGCCTAGAGAGGAACACTAACTTGGTAAAAAAATATTTTGGAATTTTTAATTTTTTTAAAGTGTTTCTCTTATGTTCAGTAGCATCCAGTATAAGTTTTGATTGGGCTTCCATGACTCTGGCTTTGTATTAAATAATTTTAAAATCCCGGATGAGCACCTATAGTTAAATTACACTTTTACGATATTGCTACCCTATTAAATATATATTTTATTATAATACCTCTTAATAAAATTTAAAAAAGTTTTTTTATCTTCAGACAATCCACGAAGGCTGAAAGCCTAAATACTAACGTACCGTGGGTGTCTTAGGCAAGGTAAAAGGAAGTTTGTAAACACGGGACTTAAAAACTTGAAGATTTGGAGGGGAAGGAAAGACCTCCGCTCGCAGTAGGTTCCCGGTCTAGAAACTCTAGGAATAAAAGAACGAAACGAAATTGAAAGTTCGGGGCCTGTCCAATTGGACCGTATAGATGCCTACGTGCGGCACCACGAGTTTCTCTGTTAGGAGCTGCAAGAGGAGGGACTATACTGGGTAATTCGTCGGAGCAGAAGCCGTAAAAGTCTTTATAGATGAGCGATAGATCTCCCACAGCTCGCCGATAGGCAAGAGAAGAAAGTCTCTATCTTTTGATTAGTTTTGGTGTTCTGATTAGCTTACAGAAGCAGTATTCTGCCTTCTACAAATAAAGATAAAAATATTAAAATAACATTAAAAGCTGACAACCTATGTTTAAAGGTCTGGCCACAAAAACCGCACCAAGGCCGCACGAATCCCGGTTTCACAATGATAGAGAAAAGTAGGAGCAAATTAACTTGGGAAAATTTAAAAGTAATTTTTATGTCCTCAAAAATATAAAAAGTATTTTTGTCAAGTCAAGTCTATGCTTTATTCATCTCTGTCTCTCTATCTCTATTTTTTTCTTGGTTTTGGTCCCTTCAGGTCCAATCCACCACTCTCCCCTTCCGGACTATGCTTTCCAGGGCTTCGTCGGCGGAAAATCTGGATAATCGAGCTCGTAGCTCCCAGAAATTCCAAAAGAAAACAATTCAACAATCGATGCAATGCATAAATTGTCGGCTGTCAAACCAAGATCTGCTACTGGTGTTACTTATAACTTTCACTTTCACTACTGACAGTTCCCATGGCACGCCCATCTATTTCCACCTCAGCTTTAGGTTCATTCAATAACTTTCAGTAAAATGTTTCCTGTAGGCAATTTAATTCTCTAAAGATTATATAAACACATAATTTTTTTAACTCAATAGTTGCGGAGCTTTGACGCTCTAATCCAAATTAAAGGAGAGGCACCTCTAAATATTAATATTAAGGGCTCAAATTTTTACAGTATTTTTTCTTGTAACCCCAAACAATATTATCGATATATTTTCCAAAAAAAATAAAAGTAGATTTTTTGGCCCAGTCTACTATTTATATATAAAATAAAGTAATTAGGGCCAGTAACGTTTTCAGGGGTACCTAAACAAAGATTTCTCACAAAAAAATGTACGCCACTGACTTTTAAGCAAATTCGTTATTTTATTTAAACTCAGAAAGTAAAAATACAACTATTTAGCCTATATTTTTTCTATCCTGATAACTTTTTGAGAATAATAAAACTTACTTAACTGGATGCCCCTGGACTGGATGTAATAATTAAATAAAATTAACCACAAACACTAAATTAAATACCATTTTTATTTAAACAAATAAATTATTCTAAATATAATTTTGTGTCAGAAATGTTAGTTATGGTACTGCTTAAAACTCTGGATTGGGTAACTTTAAATAACTTCTAAACCTTTAAATAATAAAAGTACCAAATTTTATTAAAATCAGATTGTGGATATTTAAGGTATTAACAAAAAACGATTTTTTAAGGTTAGCACCGTCTTATGTTGTTTAAGCTGTGCTGCATTGCTGGACTAGGTATTTGAACTTTTCTTTACATATTTTTATGCAGAATTTGTCTTTAAATTTTCTTAACAACATTTTGTAATACTCTTTAGAGAAAGACGATTTTGTTGGTTTGTCAAAATATTTTCCCATTTCAATTTAATATTGAACTATTTTGTGAAGTCTTGATTTGTATACTGTAATTATTTTACATGTTTACAAAGGTGGATATCTTTGGTTGGCGATGATTATTAAGCGGCCCACAGACGATCAATATTATTGCGCAAAATTTCATATTGTACAAGATTATTGGCCGTTTGTAGTTTATATTGAGAGCTTGGACAATATATTGTGTTAATCAAAAACAGTTTAATTTTTACTGTGCAATAGTGATTTATTGTGTCGTGTGTGGGTAATATTGCACAATTATTTTAGTTTTAAAATACGAAAGAGTATTTGTTTTACAAAAACAATTACACAAATATTGGTTCAAAAGCAATAGAGAAAAAAAGGTTTTTTCCTATTTTCAAACATGTTTTAAGGAGCTACTTTTCTCTTATCCATGTTTTAAGCGGTAGTTACAAAACATAACTAGTTATTGTGCAATATATTAAATATAGTCTTCGCATAAATATATTGCACTGTTTGGGGACGACTAGCAATATTACTGTACAATATTTTGCCCAATAATATTGATCGTCTGTGGGCCACTTTACACTTAGAAACTTTGATTATAGCCCGCGTGATGTTGCATTATGAACAAAATAACATTTTTTAAATTATGGCATTTTTTATCCCAAGTCCCACAAAAAAACCGGACATTCTGTTGTCCGGTTTGATTTTTTCGACCGGACAGATATTAGAAAAACCGGACTATCCGGTCGAAAACTGGACATCTTGCAACCCTAGAAGTAAATATTGCGGAGTAACTAAACTCAAAATTTCGATGTGACCCCAAAAAGCGCAAACTATATCTTCCCATCGATTTTTCTGTTTCCCGGAAATATTGTATTTTAGGCACATGTTGTGTTTGTAAAACATGCCTATACAGGGTGTTAAAAATTCAAGGAGCACCATTAGGATTTGAGAAACGGTAAGAGGTACAGCTTTGGTTGAATTAAAGCAAAGTTGTGAATTTTATGCTTAACAATATTTGGTTTTAAAAATTTAAAAATTTGCAGCTGTTCTGGAAAAATCCGGAAAAGAACTCAATTTAAAAAAATAAAATCTGAATTTATTTAATTGATTTTAATAACCGACCTTTCGTCTTTGAGCCGCGATCACCAACTATATTTTTAAATAAGAAAAATATTTTGTTTTAAACTAAATAAACTAGCATTTTAATTACAAATCCAACGACATATCACACGTTACATTTATGCGACGTTTTAAACAAGAAAACGGTTGTTCATTATTTTGCTATTAAAAATTACAATCAAGAAATTTTTTATTTTTATATATATATATATTTGGCTTTTTATTTATTTGCATATGTATTCCTAATTAAACCAACAAGCTACAGGAATTAATGTTATTTACACTTTCTTATACGTATTAAAATAAAACATTTAATTAAACTCCTCTATTTACTTTATCGTAGCCTGTCATAGAAAAATGGATGCATACTTACCTGTAAAAAAATCTTTCCCAAACCTTTAAAATAAAATCGTTTTTTTTGTAATGGCGAAATATTGAATGATGGTTTTTGGTTCGAAATGTCACATTAATGCAAAGTGTAATATGTCGTTGGATTTAGAATTAAAATAAGAGTTTAGCTCTGCCCAAGGAATGGTACGACGTACGCATCTGTTGGGCAAAGAGTGCACTAAAATGGGTAAAATCTTTAAAATCTGCGTTAAAAAATGCACATGCGCGCATTAAGAGTGGCAGTGGTATGGTGTTGTGGGTGGGGGGGTAGTAGTTAAGTCTAATGTCCTCTCCACCTCGCCGCCACGTCACATGCTTGCCAATTTAGTGCACGCCCTGTCTTGTAAAGACTTTTAAAAATATAATCAAGACAAAGGTACAAATAAATAATAAATTTTATTTTTGGAACAAAGAGTTATTTAAAAAAATGTAGGTTTTACAAGAGAAAAAACTCTCAAAAACATCTTTTAAAAATACATTTATTTTTAATTTTTGAGCAAAAAGTCATTTAGAAAAGTTATTTAAGAATTTATAATTTACTTATTAAGACAATTTTTGCAAACTGCTTTAGTTACCAATAAAAAAAAACAATATAAAGGAAACAAAAACTCCTTTTTAGGTTTTTTAATATCTTTAAATTATAAAATTTTAATTAAATTTGAATGCGGTATAAGACTATGCCACCGGACATGCAGACGGCTCCCTGGGAAAGAAAAAAAAGACTATTATTGCAGGATTTATTTCTAAATATATAATTATACAGGGTTTTCGACGAGAAACAACAATTTAATGTTAATCTATTTAATTCTAACAATGTTATTTAAAGTGCATGTAGGTACGGTGTAGTTGGCCATGACGCTGCATTTCGTTATCGGGGCCGACTAGAAGTCAAACTAAGCCGTACCCGAGTTACATATATGCAAAATTTTAAACCGTGATCAACGCGTAATATCGCAGTTTTTGTACAGCTAATTGTCGAAAGGCAATAAAACATACTGGTAAACCTAAAGCAATGACTTTCAACCCATAGCTGTACGCGATATCTTGCGTTAATCACGGTTTAAAATTTTGCATATATGTCACTTCGACAGGGTTTAAAAGCATTTATAAGATGGATAAAAATTAAATTGTTAATGTTTTAAAAACTATAAATTTTTGGAATAGACACCTTATACAAACTTACCCATATTTTAAATGCTTATTAGGCATTAAAGGATAGTGATTTCCGTTTAAAAAAATGACTTTTAGGGTTTTTGTCGCTACAATTTTTAACGATTACTTTTGACCACCCTGTATTTATTAATTGTCAAAATATCAAAACAGTCTAGTAACGAAGTTCTCTCTACTCTACGAGGGACACTAATTTATAAAAAGGCTTTTGTTTAAAAAACTTGATGGTTATGTAATGGCTTGCAAACGTCATTTTTGACATAAAATTTAAAACAAATTAAAAACGGTTATGTAAGAACACTATACATAAAATATGTTTAGAAATTTACATAGAATCTAAAAATCACTAATATATAGGTTTTTTATAGTGTTTTATTTTGAAATAAGGAAGTTGGTAGAACTTTCACACTATTTTAGTCGTATGCCCCCACTGACTTTATAAGTTACAAAATACAATATTATTAGGTTTAAAAACAAATATTTCAGCCATTAAAAAAACACAAAGTTGATGATGGTGGCTCAAAGGCGAAACGTCAGATTATAAATCTAAATCTAAAAAGGCCTACTTTTAAGAAATCAATCGCACATTTATTAAAAATCACACCAATTTTTTTATATATTAAACAAACAGCTTTCATTTTTGTTTTAAATTAGATGGTAATTTCATGTTTGAAATAAGAGATAGTTTGTTGTACAAACATGGGGTCAAAAAGCAATTCTTACAAAGGGTAATTTATTTAATTTTATTATGAACTTCCATATAATGTCAGCTAATAAAATCTATTAAACGTGTGTAACAGCACAAAAATATTTTTTTCCTTAGATTATTCTCCCCGTCCCAACAAGTAATAATTTACATTTCATAGTATTATGTCAAACTGGTAGGTTAATTAAAACCAGACAATTTTAGTTTTACCATAGGCTCCCAGAACAACGCTAAATTTTTGGTCATCAGTTTGGACGCTGGCTTGGCTGAATTTATGAAGCGGCAAATTATACATACTATTTACGTGTGTACTCGATGGATACCCGCTTCACGAAGCGAGCGTCCAAGCTGATGACCAAAAATTTAGCATTGTTTTGGGTTTCTATAGTGAAACTACAAATGTCTTTGTTAAAACACGGGAGATGACAAGGTATTTCAATAAACAAAGCTTTTGAAATTTATTTTTTTGTTTAAATCGTTACATTATTTGTTTTATAAATTTAGTTAAAGTATGCAGAAAATTTTATTGTTCAAACAGTTTTCGTTCTCTTGGTACCGCAATATCTTTCCAAGTATTGACTTTTGACTTTATGTTTAAACAGCAAACTACTCTTTATTTTAACTATCACCTTTTATTATTTTTTTATTTGTTGTTGTATAGAGCACAAATACTTTTAAAAAAATAGAAAAGTAGAATTTTGGCCGTAAACTTCTTTTGCTTATAAAAACTTTATTTTTAAGCAGAATTCGGTAGATTAAATCCGACAAGCATCATAAGGTTACAAAAATACGAACCACAAGTTCTTTTTTTTCTCAAAACCCAAAATAATCAAAAACACACAAAGATTATTAATAACACTTTTTAAATTTTAAAGAAATAATAAAGAACAAAAAACATATAACTTTTGATTATCATGACCTCTAAAACCTTAGAAAAAACATTTTACATTTTTCCAGCCCACTCTTTTGTCTTACAAATTACTACTACAATTAATTTAAATAAAAATGCATTTTAAAATTAGGATCAGACTAATCTGGTAAAAAATTACTGCCATTTAACATTACTTTAACTTTCCAATGCTGCTAAAGAGTTCGGGTCCTAAGGAATTAAGTTTTTTCCCAATTTATAATAAGTACTTTTCACAAAAGGAATAAAAGCATACAGTATGTTCATCTGTTATAAATAAAATCACCAAATTTTATTTCTGATTTTGGAAAATGTTAAACGAGTCTACGAGATCACTGAATAGAGTAAAGACCTATTTCGTTGTTTTTACTCTGAATTAAAAATATAGCAACAGAACATTATACAAATACCCTTAAGAATACCAAACTGTGTAACTGTGTCATTTACAAACCTATGTCCTCACAAGAATATCCATATAGTCCAGTTACCAAAATATATTTTTTTACTTTGACACCCTGTATCTTCCATATTATTTAATTTTGGATATAGGTATGTTTGGTTAAATCTTAGTCCGTATAATGTAATGTAAAAGTGGGCCTTTTGTTTTTGGTCTTCAAAAATTTGTAAACCTCAATTTACATTATCTTGTAGAGGCGGCTGATAATTTTTGCACCACGGCGCAGGCCACCCTATAAATGGCCATGCTTAAAAATATTTTATAGTAAATAATATCTACATTGGTGCGTGGCGTTACTAAACCTATCGGGCATCCCCGCCCATTGGCAGGGTCCTAAAATCATAAAGTGTGTTTTTACTGAAAACGTTAAGTTATCTAAAAAGTAGCATACCTTTATACAGGGTGTCCGGAAAGGTAATGTCAAAAATGATGAGGGTGATAGAGTAAGCCAAAATAATGTTAGAACTAAATCTATTGAGCTTCGTTAGGAAGATATTTACCGTGAGTAAAAAAAATCAATTATAACTTTTTTCCATTCCATTCCAAATTTTTAACTGTTGCCATAGTACCAATGATATTAGGGCTACTAAATAATCTCATAATAATGCTTCTTTTTATAGGTAAACGGCTGTTATGTAAGTCGGAATTATACAGGGTGCGACGATTTGTTATCATTAAATGTGTGTATTTTTAACACTGGTGACAAATTCAACATTTTGCTTTAATCGTTTAATTCCTTTATTATTTTTGTACAAAAAAGGTATACTTTATTTGAATCGATACGGTATAAGATACCGTTTTTCATATAATCATTTTAAGTCCAGACATACCAGCATTTTTTATGTAATAAAAAATTCAATTTGTATGATAAAATTATTAAAATGTATATAATGTTTAAATAAATATTTTTTATACGAAATTTGTAGTTCAATATCTCTCTAACAAAGCGCAATAGAAGTATATATATAAAGTACTTACTTTGAATCATTTTTGACCTCACCTTTCCGGACACCCTGTATGATCAATGTATTCGAGCAATCAACGCCCTTTTAATAGAGGCTTATTTGTAACTGACATTCCACAATATCCAAATTACCTTAAGTGAGCGCGGCTTCCTGAACCTACCTTCAGGTTTGTGCTAATAAAATAATGTTAGACTTGACCTGGCTAACAAATACTAAATGTTGTGTAAAATCAAAGACAAATGTAGTTTCACTATAGACTCCCAGAACAATGCTAAATTTTTGTCATCAGTTTGGACGCTGGCTTGGCTGAATTTATGAAGCGGCAAATTATACGTACTGTTCACGTGTATACTCGATGGATACCCGCTTCATAAATTCCACGAAGCGAGCGTCCAAGCTAATGACCAAACATTTAGCATTGTTCTGAGTGTCTATAGTGAAACTACAATTGTCTTTGGTAAAAGTAAAATTTTCATTGGCATCAAGTTTTATAAGATTTGGTCGTATTCTTCGGCTTTGACCCTATGTGATGCTCGACGATTTAAACCCAACCAGGATTTGATATATTCGAAACAGCAGTCTAACTAGTTATTAAATTGCGGTTAAATTTCTGACACGATAGAATCCTGCAGGCCAAATTAGAAAAAATTACCTAATTATAATTATAGAACCTTGAATTAGATGAAGGAGATCAACCTGATCTGGGGAAAAATTAGTCTCAGGAAATGTCAGGCACGCCATCACTCACTTATCATTATACGAATTTTACCAAATCAGTTTTATTCAAAAATAAAGGTGTAAACATGGGTACTTGGGTAATAAAAATAGTTCTTGTTTGTTTTTGTTTAAATGATCAAGTTTTAAGTAAGTATATATTTTTTATAGTTTTATAAAATATTTTTACAAGATTTTAAATATCAGAATTATTTTTGGTAAAATTGGCATTTATTATACTTTTGCGTCCACAGAATGGTGGATTGTTTTTTACAACTAAAAATCTTATTATAAAAGTATTACCGCCATTTTATTTAATATTTTTCTAATACTGCTATTAAACTTGTGTATTTTGTGTTTCAAGGACATTTTTGAGAAGACCTGTTTAAAGATGTAAACAAATTATAAAAATAAAAATAAAAATACCAACTAAAAGGTAAAAATAATAAAAAGTTTAAAAATCAAGTCGGTTAATAACGTATGATATTAAAGTATACAAAGCATTTGTTTATTTATTTATTAGTATTAAGTATGTGCATAATATGTTATTACCCGACTTAAAACTTCTAATATTTATAATTTTTAACTTTTTAGTAAGTTTTTTTAAAGTTGATCATTTTAGTTTAGTTTTTTATTATTATTATAACGTCGTCTTATCCTGTATAATCGTTGCGCTAAATAGCCCCTATGGAAAGAAGCATAAGTAGGTATAAGTTATTCTGGTTGTCCAAATATTATTGATACTGTGACAACCGTTTAAAACTTATATTTTTTTAAATCAAAGTTTGGTCAAGTCGCTAATGAAGCACCATATATATATATATATTTTCTATGTAAAGTACTAACATTATTTTGGCTCACCCTATCAGCCCTATCATTTACATCAACTTTCCGGACACCCTGTATATGGATCAATCAACTTCATTTTAAGCGCGAAAACACTCTGTATCCAGTAAAAAACAATATATATATATATATATATATATATATATATATATATATATATATATATATATATATATATATATATACATTATTAAAAGGTTATATCAAGGCTCAAGAACCATTCACTTTTATATATATATATATATATATATATATATATATATATATATATACATTATTAAAAGGTTATATCAAGGCTCAAGAACCATTCACTTTTATATATATATATATATATATATATATATATATATATATATATATATATATATATATATATATATATATATAAATTTAATTCTTTTATTAGTATTTTTTTTATTAATTTTAATTTAAACAAATCCTGAAAGGATAATACTTATGTTTTTTTAATTATGGCTTTTTTATTAATTTTTCAAGTGATTCAAAGTCACGTGTTTCATGGGTTCAGTCTTGGTCCCCATGCAACAATAGCACCTATAACTTTATAATGATAATACCAAATTATCAAAGACAATTATAGTTAGTGAAACTATAATTGTCTTTGATAATACTAAAAACGCTTTTATTTAAATAACTGTAATTTTATTAATTCAGGGCGTCCGCTAATTAATAGTACACAGAAAAACCACAGATTCCTTTTGCTAAAATATGAAGATTAAACCACACATACCTATATCCAAAGTTGGTAATAAGGAAGATACAGCGTGTCAAATTAAAAAAAAATATTTTAATTTTTTTTGATAATTTTTGGTACGTTTTGTATATTTTAATAAAACTCGGTATCTAAGGGTTTTTGATATGATCTTTGGAAATCCGATAATAATTTTCATGTGTAAACTAGAAAAGGCCAGCTACACTATTAAAATTTATCTTAAATGTCAAAATCAACTTTTTGTGCTACTCAGTATGTCACATCTAAATAAACCAGTAAACTCCCCTATGCTTTTTACACAAAAAAGGTATTTTTGCAAGAATGGCCCCTAGCAACCATTTTCAACATGTTTGCATTTAAGTGGTTAATTGTTCAGTTTGGCACTTTTGTCATATATATTTGGTCCCAGAAAAGTCGGTCGCACCGTATGTCCGTCGGACAACCACGACATTTTTTAAAATTAAAATATAAATGGCATAGTGGGTACACTATGTACACTATGGGTAAGTCGGTAATCTTGGTAAATAATTATAACCATTTGTGTTTTTTTATCATAACTGCGGCTTCAGTCGATCAAGTTTCGCAAAAAGAGTGGTTGGCTTTAATATGTGTCCGTCGAATAATCATCAGAAATACGTAAGTAATTAAGATTTACTAATAAATTATGGTTTTTAATATAGTATTTGGTCTAAATTTTACTGTGAGCATAAAAAATAACAACTTACCATGTTTTATCGGACAGTTAAAAAAATGTCCGTCGGTCACTTGGATAACTGAATTTGATTGTCCTTGGGATATGGTAATATGGCTTGATGATTGACAAGTTATAGTTTGTCCAACGTACCATTTTTCGGGTGGCAATACGAATTTTTTAGAGAAACGTCAATCAGTAAATTTGGTTTTTAGATTTAAGTTGGCTGCCCTGAAGTTCAGGACCATACTGAAGAAATTTTTGAAAATTTTAATATCTTTAATAAATGCTTAGATTTCAGTGACTAAATTTAGCTGTATTTTTTCTAGCTATGCATATATTTATATAAACTTGTTTAATTATACTATTTTACTAATAAACATTTTTGTTAAACCACAGAATAAAAAGTTCTGTTTCTGCTACATTAAAAAACAGACAGGTTAAAGTTAAACCATCTAAATCAGTTCTCATATTTTTATATTATTAATGACATCAGAATAGGGCTAAAAAGTGTAGATTAATAGTTATTTACGTACTTTTTACTTATCGAGCTTATCATCGATTTTATTTAAAATTTGTATAGGGTTTTTACGGCGTTGCTCACAAAATATATTAGAGTTTTTAATATATTCTAATATCTTACTTTAAAGTAATGGATGATTCTTCTATATTCCCGATTTTTATGCAATTTTACTATTTTTTAAAAATAAGTGTGGATATATTTACATTTAGTTAATCTGACATAACTTCTTTATTTGACTCCTATATTGAATTATAAAATAAATAAAACAAAGCAGTTATAATCATGTATTTATTTTAGAGTATCATTACACAATAAGAGGCTTATTTGCTATAAAATAAATTTATCGGAATCGCCTTGTTGAAGGTTATACAGATTTAGCTAAATAAAATAACACATAGGCAATGTGAGGAAGAGACAGTCTAACGTTAATACTGACATGTAAACATTTCGGATTGGATGACTAATAGTACATCGATACTTTTAACTATTACTTATACAGTATACCTACGTTTTAAGCCTTAGATATCACCATGCATATGCACGTGAAAATGTAGGTTCAGAAATAACAGTGGTGTATTTTTGTCATTTTTTATAATAAAAGCAAACGAGTATAATACATACACCGTAAACTTTTTAGATATGAAAAGCCAATATTTAAAGGGCACGGGCTTTTTATTATTATATTAAATGTGTTTCCTTAAGTAGTCGGAGATACTTAGTTTTTAATAGGGGACTTAAAGATATAAAAGTTTGGTGAATAACAAACAACCTATGCATAACAAATATATGTATATTCTGAGTTTTCATAACAATAAAAACAAGTCCCAATACTTACCCGAAATAAAACAAATTATGAACTATAAAAAATGTCAATAAAAAGTCCAACTAAAAATCACAAAACCCGAAAGAAAATTCAAAGTCCATTACTGGATGACAACTATTAATCAGTGACTTTGGTTTTGTTAAGAAAAGTCAGTTCTGTCAATTTTTGGTAATTTCAGGTTAGCCACCCGAAAAATGGTACGTTGGACAAACTATAGTTAG
>JACEGR010008770.1:0-33236 GCA_014170235.1 Listronotus bonariensis
CAGTTTCAAAGTTACAATTAAAGAACAACATTTTTTTATTGAAACTTTGAAGGTCAACATCTCCCTAACGAATCGGGATAGATTTTTTTTTATATGTGGTACTAACATTATATTGGCTTACTTTATGACTCCTATCATTTATGGACTCACCTTTCCTGCCACCCTATATATAATTGAGTAGGGTAGGGGGAAAGGCTCTGTATATGCAAAAGCAATACTGTAATATTATTATACAAAGTAATTTAAACATAGAAGTCAATTTAAAATATAACAGGGTTGCGGTAAAAATAAAGGAGCTGCTAGCTAAATGCTAATTTCATAAAAAAGTTTGTATTAACATAGGTCCGAAATTGCATGGTTTTCAAGATACAGGAGTTAAAGTTTTTTTTTTTAATAAAATACACGACTTCTAATTTATTTTAAGCATATAATTGTTTATTTTTTTTTTCTACCATGTTGCCTATGAGTACTTTTAGAAGAAATTAGAGTGGCTTTTAATTGTTTTTTTATCGAAAATGAAGCTAGATATTATGAAAATAAGGGAAATTAAAAAGTTGCATTTTAAATTGTTTTATTGAAAAAAATAATAAAAAATTTGAAAAAAGTCAGTGGCGTACTTCTTTTAAATAATATTAACTGTGGTGCCCACTGAGACACCACTGGACCCAATAATCTTAATCTGGGTAGAGCTTAAAAAGCGCCATATTACTTTAAATAAGTGTAAATCGGTTAAAGGGTTTTTAAGATATTTAAAAAATATCGACTTTTTTAAACTTTAATGGCCTGTATCTTAAAAGGTCCATTAACCACGTGATTTTTTTAAATAAAATTTTGACCCCCTAGTGATACTTGGTAAGGTTTAAAACTAATCCCCTCTCCGCATTTCTTATTAAGTGTATTTTTTTGGTACAAAATTATTAAAAAAATTTTACAATATTATCTTCAAATAAAAGTAGTTTAATCTAATTTTATTCTGGAAAATAAAAAACCGTTATAAAAATATTCAAACAGGCATTATTACAATTTTTCAAAAAAAAAAACCCTGATATCTTTCCTACACTCTCCTTCCCCTAGTGATGTTTTTAGTATATTTCCTAACTAGTGCTGAAATTCCCAGCGCTACGCGTCGTTCGGTCAACTGCAGTCGCGTGCGGAAAAGGCACTTTCGGCACGTGTTAGGAACGCTATTTTTTCTTCGAGCGTAAAAACTAAAATTTTATTTATTTTTTGATATTTCATTATAATGCTATCTAATATCCTACCATACCAAAGCAAAATTTTCTTTTAAATATGAAATGCATAAAAATCCTTCATTGTGACTCAGTAATAGTTGGTTTTAAATTTTTGTACTTTTCCTCACTAGTGCGGAAAAGTAGTGCGGAAATAGTATATTTCCTAACTAGTGCTGAAAGTGCCACTTTTCCGCACGCGACTGTAGTTGACCAAACGACGCGTAGCAGAGTTCGGTCAAGCAGTAAAAGTGCGGAAAAGGCACTTTCATCACGTGTTAGGAACGCTATTTTTTCTACGAGCGTAAGGGAAAACATAAAAACCAAAATTTTATTTATTTTTTTTTTATTTTAATACAATGCTACCTAATACCCTAGCATACCACAGCAAAATTTTCACCCGCACTAGTGCAGAAAAGTAGTGCCGAAAAGTACTTTTCCGCACTAGTGCGGAAATATGGCACTTTCAAAAATCAAATGCGTGCGGAAAAGTGAACTTTCTCGCACGCGAGTAGGAAAAATACTTTTCCGCACTCAGTGCGGAAAAGGAGTGCCGAAAAGTACTTTTCCGCACTAGTGAGGGAAAAGTGGCACTTCCGCTCTCCCTCCCTGTTCAAGCCTCACTTGATTAATGGACGACCCCAAATGACAGGTCCGGACATATGTTTGTAGGGACTTTTTTTATTTAAAAAAACATAAGTAATCACCTTAAGTTTCGTACTGTAGTTAGAAAACACCCTGTATAGAAAAAAAACAAAATATGAAACGCATGAAGCATATTTTTTAACGAATTGTAAAGTTACTTTATGTTCTGGGTAAATAAATTAATATTATTAAACAGGTAACCAAACAAAAAATGTCCATTTAACATTCCTAACTAATCTCATTTAGCTGCTGAGTCACGAACTTATATCGGTTTCCGGATTAAAGGCATCAAATAAATAAGTCTATTTGCTATTTTAATTTTAAAATATTATTTACAAATCAACTAACAGTGTTGCCGATTAGTCGGCCGTCAAGTAAGCGATGAAGTGAAAGATGTATACAGAATCTTATATACGCTTGGAACGCGCCATCTATACTGGCTCGGTTTTATTCAACTAAAAATATACACCAAATATACATAACTTTCATCCGGGTATCTTTTTGACGGCCAACAATTTTTTTGCTGCGAGTTTCTATGATAAAGATCTTTCAAATAGCACTGAAAACTATTTGACGGCCATATATGGCCGTCCGATGTACTCGGCCGTCACAATGATGGTAAAATGAAAATGTACGGTCGTCGGATTGATAGAGGGATATATATATATATATATATATATATATATATATATTTATATATATTTATTATATATTATAATATATATATATATACATATATATATATATATATATATATATATATATATATATATATATATATATATATATATATATATATATATATATATATATATATATATATATGTATTATGCGATCAAGGCTCAAGAACCATTCACTTTTATATATACAATTGATGCAATTGATGCTCGTATTTACTGAATGCGATTTCAGTAGGCATCAACGGCAGGATTTAATATCCTACCGCTGGACAACGAAACTTGTCTAATAAGTAGACGTTGGTTTCCTATGCTATTCACCACGACTCGATACAGCCTCACTGAGGAGTTCCTGTAAGGCAGGCGAAACCGATCTGGGGAGAGAGTCGTGGTGGATAGCATAGAAAAGCAGGACGTTTTCTTTTAACTGTCTTTAAAGGGAGTAAAATATTTTGTATTATATATATATATATATATATATATATATATATATATTATTTCCCTTCGACAGCCCGTATGCATATTAGCGCATCTCGGCAAGACATGTCCTTTAGGAAACAAATGCAACACAGGACCGTTTTGTATTTTGTTTACAGTGTGTGATTCATATTTTTTGTGTTTTTTACACAGAAAACTAGTGCTACTTTTGAAAATTAAAATTAGAATTGGAAATATGAATTAATTTAATTTTTTTCTGGAGGAGGTGGAAAAATATCCTGTACTGTATAATGATACTTTAAAGGAATATTCACAAAAAGATCAAATAGAAAGGACGTGGAATGAGATAGCAAAACAAGTCTTCCTGTCAGATAAGAAAATATTTTATTTTTTGTCTGTAAAATAATGTTCGGTAGGATTCAGGCTTTTGCGTACTTAAGGGCTCTATTATGGCACTCTTTGACCCGATGGGATAGTTCAAAAGGGTAGTTTTGGCGCCGCGCCGTCGCAGTAGGTTTGCATAACATCGGCGCTTTCCTATCCACATATGATTTCATTGGCTGAGAATATAGTAAAAATTGACCATTAAACGTATGCTCGTCTCTGTAACGATTATATGCGTACATACTGTCGAAAGCTTGTCGCATCTCTGTCTCGTCTTTGTTTCACAGACCCATGTGCGGAGTGCCATTTATAAAATATTATGAATAGCTACTGTGCTCTTGCAATAACACATGTAATAAAACATTTAAATATTACCTGCGGGTGTCCTATTTTTAGTTTTTTTACGCGAAAACGGTGCATCGGAGAAAAAAAGTCAAGAGATTAAATTTGTTGTAAAATAAATGAGGATTTAAAAAAGATTTTTTATTTTTGGAGAAAGTAATGTCGTACCTTTTTTTTTTACTTGTATTTCTTTTATGTGTGTAGAGCTCTTATTTTAAATATTCTTATCAACGCAAATCATACCCTAAAGCATATATTAGACTATTATTTTAAGTATTAATAATTATGTCTAATTTTAAAGTGTACCTAGATGAAGACCGGGTAAATAGTAATAAAATAGCAAAACATTATTTTTCTGGTTATTTTTATTTTAACGAGATCGGACAATTGCAAAGTCGGTCTATATAGGGTCGCGACATTCGGCCATATTACTTTGACGTGTTATGACATCACATCTCCTATTTTTCGGCCATGTTGTTCAGTGCCGGAGATATACAGTTTATTATATTATTAGAACAACCGTTTACACAACAGTTTTTAATTGTTATTAAGGTGTAAATTCTTTTACTTTAAATAAAAAACATTTAGAATTACATCTCTTAACAAATATCACTTTCAAAACAATGCAAAATGAAATGCGCAAATTCTAGACGCCACTGGATTGATCATCAGCTTTGATTTTACCCAGTCTTGCCAACTTTTCTCCGTGGAGTGCCCTTCCTTGCGTCCCCGACCTCGAACCGCCTAAAAGTTGAGGATATGTCGCAACCTTGTAAATATAAACTAACCTTGGTTAGGTTTTTGTGTGCGTTATATCATGTCATATTGTACTTAAAAAAACGTTATAATAAGACTGTTATTTGCAAAGAAAATGTTAACTACATATCTCTTTTATACCAAAGAATGTATTTTTTTCGTAAGAGCTCGAGGTTTTCAAATAACTTAATAGGACAAAATAAACAGGCCACACCGTTCCTATTATACAGTAAGTTTTACAGCACAGGTTGAAATTGCACTACCCGTGTAATCAAAGCTCCCTACATATATGTTTTTATCAAATTAGCTGGTGTAATTTTAGTTCGTATCTAGTCCCTGGCTTTAAGTGTAAAGCTTGCCATTTCCTAGATTACTCTCCAACTAACAACTTTAGTATTGGCGTTTTTAATGAAAGTGTAAAGTAGAAATAACCTAAAATTTTATTTTCTTAACTTGATTTTTATATTCCTGTAAGCTATTTTGCAATATTCTGCCCAGTTAACTCTTTTACGTTATGCTTCGGAAGACACGTTAAAGGTCTTAAAGGTAAATTATTTCGGAAAAATTCAAATGCATTTTTGTCAAGCTGAGTCTATGTTTTATGTATGTATAATGTAGATTTCTTTGTTAAAATAAAACAAATTTTTCTACTTTTCTCTGTTCGTTTTTATCCAACAAGTGTAGAGGTAAGGAGAGTATAGGTAAAGGTGTGGCCACACATAACCACCAAAGAACCGCACAGAAGCAAGACCGTGTCTCGGACGGACTTTTGACGGTGATGGTACGTCATATTGTACGGTCTGACATCTGCCCTGCTAATAAAATCATACGTGAATCGGTTAGCGTCGATATTCCCCGAACACAGCATTAAGTTTACCGGGCGTGACCTTTTATTTCAGTTCATTACGTATAAAAATGCAAAGTTGGTAGTTTAAGGTTAGTTGCTGTAAACAAAAAATACAAGAAAAAGTGATTTAATAAGTATAAAAAAATTTAAATGCAAATAGATAGATAGATATTTTGGGTGTAAGGTGCATCGGCGACTAGGGCCATTTAGCTAAATGAAAATAATATGTGAGTAAAACCTATAAATACATTGTTATTACGGTGCGGTGATATTAAGCATACGGCATTTAATTACATTGGTACATTTTAAAACCGAGACACGGCCGTGCAACGGTGCGGGCCTCGGTAAGGTTATGCTTGGCTTTGGCATGGTTTTCGCTATTCAGTTTTACCGTATTAAGTATTGGAAAGACAGGTTAAGAATATGACTTATTGTTTGCTTTACCAGTTATTACATAAAATAAAAATTTCTAAAAAATAAATTTTGCTTTAAAAAATATATAAACAAGACTATATTAATGACAGTAAAATTTTATTTGATGACCATGTCAAGAAATGGTTAGTATTTATTTACGCAAAAACCGTACATCAATAAAAAAGTCAAGATATCATATTTTTGTCAAATGAGAATTCGAAAAAATATAGCGTGCGAGAAAGTTCTGAAAGTGTCTCACTTTTCCGCACAAGTGTACATACAGCAATATATAAACAACTTTACAGACCTGTCTCAGGAAATATAACTAGCTTACAACATGGTTTTTTTGAAAAACGAGGCACAACCAGTAATTTGGTAAATATTACACAATTTATTTCGGAAGTGTTAAACCGACGTAGACAAGTAGACGTAATTTACACAGACTTTGCAAAGGCGTTTGATAGGGTGTCACATACCATATTGTTAAGCAAGCTTCGGGATGAGTTTGGATTTCATGACTCCACTGTTAACTTTTTTAGATCATATTTACACAATAGGATTCAACGTGTATGTGTTAGGGGCCATCATTCAAGACCGTATTATGCTACATCTGGCATTCCGCAGGGGTCAAATCTTGGTCCTCTTCTATTTTTAATGTTTATTAATAGCATATCCAAAGTTACTGAGGTACCATGTCTGCTGTTCGCAGACGATCTAAAGATATATGCTGAAATTCGAGATGACCACGATGCGGAACGTCTACAAAATGCCCTAAATAAACTTTTTGATTGGTCAATAAAAACAAATTAAGCTTTAATATTGGAAAATGTAGTATAATGACATATACAAAGAAAAAACATCCAGTTATATTTCCATATAAAATAGATGGCTCAATTCTTACGAGAGTAGAGGAAGTAAGGGATTTGGGGGTTTTGTTTGACAGTAGCCTTATTAAACAGGCATGTGGAAGATATTGTGGGTAGAGCTATGAGCATGTACGGTTTTGTAGTAAGAAACACTCGTTCGAGTTCAGCAATATTAATTGTATCAGAGTTTTATTTTTTAATTATGTCCGTAGTATATTGGAATACTGTTCGGTTGTGTGGAGTCCCTACTACCAGTGTCACGGATACGCAATTGAAAAAGTGCAAAATAAATTTTGCGATACTTGTACTATAAGGAAACTGGCATGTACGATTTTAACGTATCAAAATCATATTTATTACAGAGATATAATCTGCATACCCTGTCAAAAAGAAGAAGTGTGCATGCTCTTCTTTATCTGTACAAGATTTTGCACAATGAAATTGATGATCCAGCACTTTTGTCACTTGTTCCGTTCCATGTGCCTCCATATGCTACTAGATGTTCCAACACCTTTTATCAGCGGAGGGTTGCAAGGAATAATAACTTTCTAAATTCACCTCTGTATAGGATGTGCGCTGGTTATAATGAAATCCAGGCTCATTGCGATATCTTTTCTGTAAGTCTTGACTCGTTTAGAACTATTCTTGGCCGGGTTCTGGAAAATTAATTTGGAAGTATGTTCACTTCCTTTACTGTTTACTGTCTTTTGTGTTGGCAACTTTTACATTTTTTGTTATTTTATTGTAGTGTTTTTATTGTTTTATATTATTATGTATATACATATGTATAAAAATTGTACCTGCTCTGTAATTGGATTCTCTGTTGAGTGGGTTTTTTTTTGTAAATTTATAAATGTAGAGTTTGTGAATTTATGAATAAATAAATAAATAAATAAATTTTGAACCAAATATAAGCAAGTCGTAATAAAGGTTCTTTATGCACTTTATGTTTAAACAAGAAATGCTTTGGATAGAAAAACTCAAAAGGTGCAAGAAACACATTCCGCAGACACCAATATTTCCAAAACAAAAAAACTTCATTAATCCGCAATTAAGTGTGATTTTCCTCACTTGACTGCAGTCGCGTGCAAGAAAGTGGCGCCTTTAGCATTACTTAGGAAATATACTATTTTATTTTAAGAATAGGCAGTGACTTACCATATTTTTTCCTAAAAATATTTAATCCTAACCTCTTGTGGCTCCCACTGGTAGAAATTTATTTTTTCTTGCGTGTTAAAAAATTTCTTTTTAAAGAAGATGTTTCACATTTTTTTAATATATAAGTTATGATAAAAAAATATTTAAAAAAAAACATATTTTTTAAAATTAGGTAATTATAAAACTCTAAGAAGTTATGTTAAAACAAACTGTTTTTATTATTTTTAATTTTAAAATAACCCTTAAAGTTTGTTGGTAGATTTACTGGACACCCTGTATAAAAACAATGTTTTAATAAAACAATTTATTTTGTATTCCCGGCTTTTATTTAAAAATTGACCTAAATATTTTTTTTCCCGGAAACAAAAAGTTTTGGAGTGGTCCTAAAAGGTTTGTAATTTCTTTATTATTATGCATTAAGTCCCAAGTAAATAAAACAAAATTTGGGGGAAAAGTTGACGGATATCTTTCCAAACTTTTATCTTGGTTTGTTTTCTGTTATTATTCTTACACCAACTGTAGCTTCTGCCGAAAACTTTTAAAGAGACATTTTCTCAAAACTTGTCAAATATTAAAAAACACTTTAAAAGTGCTTTAGATTCCTATTTTTTTACATGGTAGATTTTTAAAAACGGCGTTGAGACAAACTTATAAATATGTTTTTCATGTTAAAAAAAAATAATTAATGATTTTAAGGCATTTAAAAATCTTTAAAATCACTGTTGTTTATCCCAGTCATTTTTTATGTCCTGAGTATTCTATTTAAAAGAAAAAAAGCATATTTTCTGATATTCATGTATTTTTTAAGAAATTTAAGATAACCAATTCAAGTAGTACTACCGGTATAAGAATTAATGTTAAGAAAAAGAAGAAACTTAGCACACTAGTACTTTTACTAAGAATATCAACCAGTTTAATTTCTAAAGGTCTACAGAGAACTGAAACAAGTTATAGATATTATAAAATAATTGCTTTTAACATTCATCCCAAGAAACAAATATTTCACCCTTACAAAAACCGATGTTTAGATTTGAATGAAAGTTGTATCAACGAATGAAAAAACAACTTGAAAATTTTGGCTAATTAAAATTCGACTTTTAGAGCTTGTGATAGGAGTAATTAATATATAATTATGAAAAATATGCTATGTGACTGACATGTGGCAACGCTGCCGAAAGGTTATGCTGCGCCCAAAAAGTTTATCAAAGACGGTATATGTGACATAAAAAAAAATTGATGCCAGTCTAATACGTTTTTTGGCTACAAGATCCAATAATTAATTAAGTGATATTAAATATCCACATTAATTAGAAAACGTGTTTTTTACGAGTATTTTTAAGTGATCAGTTCGACGACAATAATCCGATGTATTGATATTTACGTTGGTTGACAGAAACTTTCCATGTTTGTCCTTAAATTTTTGTGCTACTTGACTTTGTTTTACAAATTTGTTATAATTTTTTTCAGTGACTGTTTTGCCTTTTCAATGAAATATATTTTTTGGTAATATGATAAGGGTGGTTTAAATATTTTATTAGTAAATAAACATAACAATTTAAAACCTATAACTTGTTTAAAGATGCTTGTGCAGTAGATTTTTGCGTATAATATTTATTGTTTTTACGCAGCGTTGCCAAATATAAATACCACGAGGGTCAAATTACCTTAAGCACTTATTTGACTCTTGTGGTAGAACTACCTTGATGTGTTTTAGCTCGGATAGTTTAAAAATCGTAATAAAGTAACAGTTGCATGAAAAACAGAAAATTACGTCATAAATGTTGCATTATTTAAATGGAACACCCTTTTTATTAAAACATTCTTGGGTTCTGTGGTCAATTCTAGGTGCTTGTTAATAAGGGTATTATATGTCTATCTTCAACTGTTTTTTTAGATATTGACGTTGGGTCACATGTAAGGTCAACGAAGAAGCGTCACCTTATACAGGGTGTCTCGATTTCGTGGCAACTGCAGTGTATCTTGGTTAATATTAAAGATAGAGACTTGCGATTTTTGCGTTGCTACTTTTCAATAAAACAAAAGATGACATTAAAAGATTTTTCATGGCCCTCTTACTTCTTGACATACAAGGCAAAATTAATTTATTTTTTTTCATTTTTGGATCCTCCCTAATATTTCAGTTGTCTTGTAACTTACAACAAGATTTAAAACTGATATTGGTAGATATTTTTACGAAGAATCCAGTGGTCTGGCTAGATTTTTTTTTATTTTTATATTTTTAAAGATTTTAACCAAACATATGGTTTTTCCTATGGAACACCCTGTATATTTTTTTATTCATTAGGTTATAGAGAATAAAAGCTATTTTAAAATATGTAATAAGTTATTTTATATTTTTCAAACCTATATTGATGTTTTTAATATTAAAAAATTTCAAAATTCAGGAACTATTGCCTATATTTGTTAAAAATGTAACAACTTAGGCTGCGGGGGTCACTGGAAAAGTGGTATAAGTGACAGTAAGAAATTAACAAGAAACAATTAAACGGCTTGGGGAAAGAGGCTAACAAGCCACATTCTCATTTACGATTTATTTCAACTTTCATTAAATTCTGAAATTGTAATAATTAGGTTTCACAAAACTTCTTTTTAGTACCTACACAAAAATGTGTCAAATGTGAAAACAAAATCAAAAAATTGTATTAGATAACAAAAACACTATAAACCCGTGTAATTTCGAGATTTCGTAAATTGTGGCTTGTTACCGTCTTCCTCCAAGCCCTTTAATTAGAAAATTATGCCCCAATTAATGTAACAGTTAATTGCCCATAATAAAGTTGTAAAAAAATATGAAATATCATAATCTAAATATACAGTGTGTCTAAGATAAGGATCCTAAGCATGGGAATCTCAGTACCTATTGGAGATACAGCTTAGGTTAAATTAGAAAAAGTTGTGTTTCCTGAAGCTTATTTACATGCCGTTTAAAAACTTGAAAAATTTTCATGGCCTGCTGAGATATTTGGCAAAAACTAAAATTTGACTATATTGATTTTATTTTTTTCTGACTTTGTTTGAAGAGATATAAAAAAATCAACAACACTTTTTTATGGGCACTTTTAGCTACTACATGATGGTATTTTTAGATTTTATACCCGACATTTCGTTTTCAAGATACCATCATCAACTTTATTTTTATATGGCTCAAAAAAGTACACCCTGTATCTGATCTCATATTAAATTATGTTACAGATACGGTAACAGGTATTAACGTCAAGCATTTGTTTGCAAGGCCTACTTAAAATAACTTTAAAAAAAAAATAGAAAAAATGCAATTTTTCTTTTAACTAAAAATTAAATTATGACATGTGATACATCGTTGAATATGTAATAAAAAATAGAATCAGATACAGGGGTACTTTTTTTCGAGCCATATAAAAAAATAAAGTTGATGATGGTTTCTTGAAAACGAAATGTCGGGTATAAAATCTAAAAATACCATCATGTAGTAGCTAAAAAGTGCCAATGAAAAAGTGTTATTAGTTTTTTTATATCTTTTCAAATAAAGTCAGAAAAGAAAATAAAATCGATATAGTCAAATTTTCGTTTTTGCCAAATATCTCAGCAGGCCATAAAAACTTTTCAAGTTTCTAAACGGCATGTAAATAAGCTTTAAAAAACACAACTTTTTCCTAATTTAACCTAAGCTGTATCTCAATAGGTACTGAGACTCCCATGCTTAGGATCCTTATCTTGGACCCACTGTATATAAAATGTAAACATAAATAAAATATTCCTGCACTTAATTATTAATATCATAAAAACTTGAAAAAAAAACAAGATAAAAAGTACTACTTAAAGTTTCGTACCATAGTAAGGAAACACCTTGTATATTCAGTAATTTGATCCTGAACCTTTGATTACAGCAAGGCTCCTTTTGGCCCATAGCTATGCAGTTTTAATCTACCACTTTTTTGGCATTTTCCAACAGAAAAAATGTAGTGCTACATTTATGCATCCCTAAACGGCCCAACTAGAGTGGTCTAGAACTTCCCACTTTCTTTAGTCTTTGCGGAATGTCCAAACATAAATTAAAACAAAAAGATAAAAACGCGTTTTACGTGTAATTACGGATTTAAATTAATTTCAGTTTGTAGTTTCTTATTTTTCCTTGTGTAAAATTGTTACGGTTTTAAAACCATTCGTAAAATCCAAAACAGAAGCCTGATAATGTATTATGTCTATAACAGTCATTTTATTTTTCGCCAATTAGGCTATACTGATATCATGTAACAGAATTTCTGCTCCATATTATACGGTTTATGGTTTATTTGACCTTTTAGCAAACATAAAAATACAGGGTGATTTAAAAATTGTTTAAAAAGCTTAGGTCCGTAATATTAAATAATAGAATGATAAAGCTTTATATACGAGGTGCTACATAATGTTGTTAAGATAATTAAAGGGAGATTTTCCATTAGAAAATATATAGAAACGTTTATGGTAGGGGGACCTAGGAGGGATTTAATATACAGGAGATACCTTGGCTACCCGGTTAAGTATTTCCACCAAATATAAGCCTCGTATACAGGACTGATTGTAAAAAACTAAAATAAATCCATCAGAAATTTTCGAGCGCGTCAGATTAAGATAGGGTGATTTAATTCAGGCTAAACAGTTTATATTCCACCAATCTGACAATTTGAGAGTGATGTAAAGAAAGCGGAGGGCTACAGTGTTGTTTAAAACGTCATTTTGACATTCTCTAGCGTGGCTTTCTTTATATTTGAGAAAAATAATTTAAGGATAACGAAAAATATATACTCGGATATGATTCAAACGATTTTCACAAGCCGAAATTGACCGCATTTTTAAACATATTAAAAAATCTGTAGTCGCATCCCCCACCGATAAAAAGAATATATTATATTATATAACATTATTTTCTTCTTATCATCTTAGCTTTGCAACCCAATAGGTCTCTATGACGCTCGAGAAATTCCCATTTAGCATCGTGGGCTCCCCTACTATTTATTATATGAACATGAGTCCGGAAGGGCATTGTGTCCCAGATACAGGATGGCCCACCCAAAAATATGCGGAAAATTTTGCAAAACGCTTAATTTAATAAAAGTTCTTTAGTTTAAATGTAAAGAGCTTAAAACCCTGTATTTTCATTTGGTTAATCCAAATAAAATATAAAATTTGCACAAAAAGGTAGTGACGTACATTTTTTTATTAAAAATATTTATTTTTGGTACCGCTTGAAACGTCACAGGACTAAATAAATGTATTCAAGTAAAGACTTGTTCAGATACGTCTAGTAATTTAGTTCAAGTAGCGAGTAATTAAGTATTCTCGTGCGTGCGGACAGTAAAAATTAGGAGAGTAGTTTAGTGTAGTAGCTGTCCAGATGCACGAGAATACTTAATTTCTCGCTACTTGACTTAATTACTATAGACGTGTCTAAACAAGGCATAAGAGCTAAATAGCACTGCCTAATTTTATTAAAATTAAATAAGAAATAGTTTTTCTTTTAATTATTTTAACACCCTGTTTCTGGCAAACAATTTATTTTCAACCCATGTTTATAAAAACTTTTCTTTTATATTCTATATAGAATGTGTTCTAAGATAGATTTTCTTCAAACATTCTGTAATACCTTGTATATATTTTTTAAATGTTATTGGTTTTTGAGTTACAACCCATCAAAGTTTTCTTTTGTATTGCTTGCTTCAGCAGAAACCGATATAAATATCTATTACTTTGGTAATATTTCATATTGGTTGGTTGGTTTATTTATTTTCGGCTCTGGTCCCTTTCGGTCCAATTTACCAGAACATTCGGGGAAAATCTGGATAGTCGAGCTCGTAGCTCCCAGAAATTCCGGATTCTTTTACTATTTATTTATCTTGAAATTATGCAGTGGCATGAATTTCGGCCATCTTCCCTGGAACTGCTACTGGTAACGCGCATAACCGGTTTCTTTCAGTGCTGCCCCCCACCGCCCCTCGACGCCCGCCTCCGCCATTGGAAAACACCTCGTGCAGCACGCCAAACAGAAAAAATCAGGTTATAGGAATCTTCACTCACAGCGCCTAGTTCCTCGGGGCACCAGAACGTCTTCTACATCCTCCATGCACGAGCCGTATGGACTAGTGTTGGAACCTTTCAAATGATCTTCTGAATGATATTCGAACATCGAGATATTCGAAATGTTTCGAATATTTGTTCCGAATATTCGTATTTCGTCGTGAAATATTTCATGAACGATCAGTCATGAATTTATATTCGTAAACACCGATCACAAATACGAAAGATACCGAATGAAATCATGAATGATTTTTATATCTAGGCGTTTAATATAGACAACCCGTAAAACATACCCCAAACCATTAGTAATCAAACGAACAAAGAATATCAGCCGTTACATTTATGGTTAAATAGCGCCAAAACTCAAAAACACTCGGAATAAGACGTGAAATAATTCGTTGCCGCAAATAGCAACAATCTTTCAATCGATATTTCGACAGAATAAAAGCTTTTTGGCAATGAAATATAAAATGTTTCGAAAGATCTTTTGCATTGAAATATGAAATGTTATGAAAGATGTTTCGAAAGATCTTTCGAATACGAATATTCGAATATTGAAATCTTTCGAATATGCACACCACTAGTATGGACTCCTTCCGACGTCCTACCACGAACCACGAACAAGAACGAACGGAAACTGAATAATTCATATTCTTTGCTTGCCACTAGAGGGCTCTACGTACATTTTATTCCACGTATGATCGTTGATTGAGAGAGTACGTGTACTCTTTCAATCAACGGTATGATGTAACTATCACAACCAAATACCGGGTACTGTATTGACAGAATAGGAAGGCCATAGGAAATCCCATGTAAATTTTGATATCGTCTAATATTGGCTTCCCTATTGATTTTACAACAAAATTGTATAGGACTATTTAAGGACACATAAGCTGACACGCTAAATTTCATTATTTTCTAATAAGCCAATTAAAAGTATTAAAGAAATTGGTTGTCTCTAAAGTCGGTTTACGTACGATGAATTTACGTGATAACGTCATAAGATATTTCCACTTAAACTATACAGGTCAACTACAACTAACAATGTAGCATTACCAAATTTATTTCTCAACTTCTGAAAAAACAAATGAAAATTAAATAATTTACACGACATCCACCTTTCACTGCACTTTCCTACTTGACGAAAACATGTTTTTATTGTATAGTAGTCGGATCGCTTAAAGTAGGAGAGAAACAGATGTCGAACGCGGAGGCCGATTGTGCTCCTTCCGCGCTCTCGTTTGCACTTCAAGCTTTAAATGGAACGGCGCATGAGTCATGTTTTTGTGCGTGCAGCCGACTTCATCGAATTATTAGACCTTCTTACGTCAAAAAACAATTTAAAAACGTTGCATAACCGATACATAGCGTAATAAATCCACCAGTTATGCATAAATATTAATAAATAACTTATAGAAAGTAAAATGGCAATTAAAAAAATTAACTAGGCATTTTATTCATCACTAGTAAATTTTTGCAAATTGTTTTTTAAATAACATTTATTTAGCTTATTAGAAAATAGCGAAATTTAGTGTTAACTTATCTTAATAACGTCTTCAAAATAGTTAAATACAATTTTTGTTATAAAATCAATAGGGATATTGATATTGGATTGGGGCGACAAAAATCTCTTTCAATTTAATGCATCCAAAACACAGTCATGTTCCTTGTCGCGAAAAAATCATCAAACACTCATCCTTTGCTTATGAGTGGCCAGGTTTTGCAGAGCAGGGACACATTTAACCTTGTGGGCGTCACATTTGAGAATAACCTTAACTGGCATAAACACATTGTATCTATAGCCACCGCGGCTTCAAAAAGCTTGGATTTCTTTTCCGAGCCAAAAAGTATTTTCTCCTTCCAAATTATACACTTTGTATGTGTCCCAAATTCGACCCTCTCTGGAATATTGTTCTCATGTCTGGGGAATGGCATCCCCTACAACCCTCAGCATTCTTGATGCCATTCAAAGAAGGGCTGTTCGTCTTATTAATGATCCTTTACTTACTCAAAGACTTCCTTCTCTTGCCCATCGTCGAGCTGTGGGAGATCTATCGCTCTTCTATAGATACTTTTACGGTTTCTGCTCCGACGAATTATCCAGTATAGTCCCTCCTCTTGCAGCTCCCAACAGAGAAACTCGTGGTGCCGCGCGTATGCATCCCTATACGGTTCAATTGGACAGGCCCCGAACTTCCCATTTCGTTCGTTCTTTTATCCCTAGAGTTTCTAGACTGTGGAACCTACTGCCAGCGGAGGTCTTTCCTTCCCCCAAATCTTCAAGTTTTTAAGTCCCGTGTTAACAAACTTCCTCTTACTCTGCTTAAGACACCCACGGTACGTTAGTATTTAGGCTTTCAGCCTTCGTGGATTGTCCAAAGATTAAAAAAATCCAATATTTACACAGGATTTCCTATGGCCAGTCTGACGATGAATCACCCTGTATAATAAATCCAAATAATCAAATCGCCAATAAACCAATCTTATTCTTTAATCGTTTAAACGAACCAAATTATCGGGTCATTTACCATTAAACTTATCCACTTATTCGTTCCCACAAAGGGTAAACCAATACAGGAAATGACTTTTTGTCAGCGTTAAATGTTGGAAGTTGCATGTTGAACCCCACAAGAAATTTGATACAGCGTTTATGTTCTTATTTACTGCAGTTAATGGTATTCAACAGGTGATCATTTACATATTGTACGGGGGTAAATTAAAAAATGTTTCTTTTTGATTTAAAGGGATTTTTTTTATCTTTGGACAATCCACGAAGGCTGAAAGCCTAAATACTAACGTACCGTGGGTGTCTTAAGCAGGGTAAGAGGAAGTTTGTTAACACGGGACTTAAAAACTTGAAGATTTGGGGGAAAGGAAAGACCTCCGCGGGCAGCAGGTTCCACATTCTAGAAACTCTAGGGATAAAAGAACAAACAAAGTGGGAAGTTCGGGGCCTGTCCAATTGAACTGTATAGGGATGAATACGCGCGGCACCACGAGTTTCTCTGTTGGGAGCTGCAAGAGCAGGGACTATACTGGATAATTCGTCGGAGCAGAAGCCGTAAAAGTATCTATAGAAGAGCGATAGATCTCCCAC
Organism: Listronotus bonariensis; assembly: GCA_014170235.1. Classification (NCBI taxonomy): domain Eukaryota; kingdom Metazoa; phylum Arthropoda; class Insecta; order Coleoptera; family Curculionidae; genus Listronotus; species Listronotus bonariensis. The sequence continues at coordinate 16,909 of JACEGR010008770.1, forward strand.
AGCTCGACGATGGGCAAGAGAAGGAAGTCTTTGAGTAAGTAGAGGATCGTTAATAAGACGAACAGCTCTTCTTTGAATGGCATCAAGAATGCTGAGGGTTGTAGGGGATGCCATTTCCCAGACATGAGAACAATATTCCAGAGAGGGTCGAATTTGGGACACATACAAAGTGTATGAATCGGAAGGAGAAAAATACTTTTTGGCTCGGAAAAGAAATCCAAGCTTTTTGAAGCCGCCGTGGCTATAGATACAATGTGTTTATGCCAGTTAAGGTTATTTTCAAATGTGACGCCTACAAGGTTAAATGTGTCCCAGCTTTGCAAAACCTGGCCACTCATAAGCAAAGGATGAGTGTTTGATGATTTTTTCGCGACAAGGAACATGATTGTGTTTTGGATGCATTAAATTGAACGAGATTTTTGGCGTCCCAATCCAATATCAAATTGACATCCGGTGAAAGAGATATCTGCATCGCCCTGGGTGTTTATAATATCGAATTAAATATATAGTATAAAAGATTTATGTTAAACGGTTTAGTTGTCCTAAAAGCTAAAAATTAACTCGGTAAGTGCTGGCTACCAGATCGCGCCAATTTTCTCATCAATCTGGGGTATTATTTAGCCAAATAACAAATCAGCTGGGCGTAACGTATTTGGAGTAAATATTAAAATAAAAATTTTACGTGCCCAACGATTTTATTATTTGTTTGATCAATACCCCAGATTGATAAGAAGATTGGTGCGATCTGGTAGCTCGGACTTGCCGAAATAAGTTTTTAGCTTTTAGTACAATAAAGCCATTTAACATAAAAACTTTTTTACATAATTTATTTTCATGTTCTTACTTTTGTTTATAAATGATACTTATTCCCCTCACTTCCATTGAGTTCATTTATTTTAGAATGAGTACTCTTCTACTAATTTATGCAGTGATTTTTATCAAAAATAAAAATGTTTTCCATATGATTCAACATTTCCAGAGGTCACTGTATAACGTATTTTTTCCCCTTAAAAGTACCAAAAAATAGAGCTGCATCCTTCTTGTTGCATGCTCCTCAATTAAACGCATCAAGCTGGCACGACGCGACCATAGATAACCTACATTTAGATCCGCAGTGGCAAGAAGCATTTTTGGATTTTTACGATCTCGCGCAGTAAACAAATTAAGCCCCGTACCCTCCGTCCGCGGTCTGGACCGTGACGCTCATTAGCTACCGTACTCCTAACAGAAAACCAGGACGCCGGCGCCGTCGATATTCTTTCCGATAATGCGGATAGTCTTGGCGCCAGGTGCGTTTACTCCTACCTGCTTGCGCACAAACCGGTTTTTTCGCCCATGAAATATAACTTTTGTTTCGCGCAGGCAATCCATCGAGATCAGTGGACGCGACGCGACATGTATATCGTCTCTAAAAAAGTGTTCAACGCGACAAAAGCTATGCATGTCATCTAATAACTCTTGGGTCAGTAATAAAATTAACTTCATCATAATACCAATTCTAAAAACTTTTAGAGGGGTTTCTTTTGACGAGTCTTCCACGAATAAGGAGCGCCTGCCTTCAGATGTCCGATCCATTGTTGCCAAGTCGTGAAAACGTAAATACAAATTTCTTGACGATATGGTGAAGGTTTAATAGAAATAAAACAAATTAATTTAGTTATGCACCAAGCATCAAGTAATATTATTATATTAATATACGAACCTAACTTACATACAGTATGAATGAGGGATAAAAAACAAACGTGAAAGATATGAAAAAAAAGTGGATGATGAATTAGTATTCCTTTTCTGTGTTCGAATAAACATATTTTATTTAATATTATTTTTTTTTATAGAGAGGTTACCGTAATTATTACCTTCCTAGAAGGTATTGAAATTATGTAATAAAATATGTCATTAAATAAACCTCTTGTTTTTTTATGAAAAAATTAAATTCCTTTTAGTCAAACATGTAGTTCATATGTCATCTCTTAGAAAAAAATGTAGCAATATGAACTTGAACAGGAAACTAATGATAATATTAATATTATGTAGTGATTTTTTTTTAACTGCAAAGCTCAAGGGATTTTTAAAGCCAAGATTAACTAGAATTATTGGTTCTCACTATGGAGACCTCACTAAATATTGCAACTTCAATAAAAAAAGACAATATTTGTGAAAATTTTATTGTCTTCTGATAGATCCGCAGTTTCGATTACAACTCATAAGAAGAAACTGCAAGAAACTTATGAGTGATTAAAATGTTTTCTAAAAATAATACAGAATTTTTAACAACCAGTAATATATAGGTACTGTTGGTAATAAATAACAATTTATACACATATGTAAACAAATATTTTTATAAATAGTCTACTAGAGCTAGCCTAAGAATACAAAATATAAATGGATAAATTTTAGTTACTTATAAAATACGGTTGTAATGATAAATAAATTCACTAAATAACTACACTCGGTGCTACTTCTGCTTTGACAAAAAGTATATCTGTTTGTCCATTTTTCATTTTCCAGTATTTGATATGTCCACTTTTTCCATTATCATTGTAATTTGTTTAAAAACCCTTAAATTAATCATATTACATTATTATAATTTGAAATATGCAGGATTGTGAATAACTTTAGAATAAATAAAGTTATCAAGATGCGGTTTTCCCAGACAGCCTAAGGTTTTTTGTCAATTTTTTTTTGTAACCTTCAATGTAGCAAATTTTTATTGTCAAATATTACCCTTCAATAAATCTGTGGTTTATTGAAACATCCGTAGCTTATGTTAGATTTTTTTAAATGAGGAAAGATGGAATTTAAAGGATATTGAAAAACATGCAGGGTGTTTCATTTAAAATAACAAAGTTACCATATATCGAAAAATCCGTCATTTTGTTTTGGTGATAATTGAATATCACTACAAATAGCGAAGATACAAGATTATTATTATTATTATTTTTTATATAAATGATATTGCCAATAATTTTATCAAAAGTTATTTTCTCACAATGATATTGCCAATAATTTTATCAAAGTTATTTTCTCACAGGTATATTCAAAATTATGATGCTGCTCTAAATGAGTCCTAAGGTCTTTGTTAAATTTAAACGACACTTCACAACCTTCCAAACACTTAAATAAATGAGTTTCATAAGAATAATTAAGAGTCAAGTCCACTTTTTCAACAGAATGAACTTCTCGTACATGTCTGTTGAGATTCGACTGTGTTGAAAATAACTTTTCACACTTAAAACAAGATACTGGCATTTTAAATGTATTTTATAAGTCACAATACAAATAAAAAACTACAAATATCTCGAGTTTGCACAATCGAGAAACTGAAAAAAGGAGGGAAAAAAGTTAGGTTAACTTGATAACAGCGATCGAAACATAAGCGGCAACAATGGATCGGACATCTGAAGGCAGGCGCTCCTCACGAATATTCATACCGCCATATATGGAAGAGGCGCTTTAACCCAGCCTGTCAATGTCAAATGTTTCGAGTGTCAGACAGGGCGAACGCATCAATTTTGTTGTCGAACAAATTTACCACAATGTTTTACATGCAATTTTTAAACATTGTGCCAAAAATCGTAAGTGTTGTGGCTGGACTGTTGTAGCCATCGATGGCACCAACTGTGGTAACTTTATGCCGTTACTCAATTTTGTTACACGTTTAATAGAAAATAATAGTTATTTATTAGATAAGTGAGTTATATTACATATAAGTCACGCAAGAAAAGTTTAACTCTCGAGCCCGAAGGGCGAGAGAGGTAATTTTCTTAAGTGACTTATATGTAATAACTCACGTGTCTAATATAAAATTTTATCCAACACTTTCGTATAAATCGTTTTTAATATCGAAAATAATTTGAAAACGTCATCCATTATTTGTTACTTGTCATTGTCAACACCAGCAACAAAATTTTATATTTTTGAAAGCAAGCTTGTTTGGTTGTAATGCATTTTGTTGGTAACTACGGGTTTGTTTAGTAAACAACTTTGTAGACAAACATAAAATGCTTTGCGAAATGGAAAATTGTGGTGAAGTTCCTGCGAAAATTTTGGAAGAAGCTGCGGTAGCGACATGCAGTTTAATTCCAGAGAAGTCCAAACTAACGCACAATAAAGAATTTGAAGATTTTGAAGCATGGAGGAAAAGGCGAGGAGTTGGTACTATAAATGAAGATGTTATTATGGCTTTCTTTCTGATTTTATCGAAAAAGTTGCTCCCTCATCAATGTGGACCAAGTATTCAATGATAAAAACGACCTTTAAAAGTAATATAACAACGTGGATATAGGGAGGTATGGAAAAGTTGTCGCTTATTTGAAGAGCAATTCAAGAAATTTCAAACCGAAAAAGGCAAAAATTCTGGAGAGGCAATACATCGAAAAATTTTTGGCTGAGGCACCTGACGACGAGCACTTAATGTCAAAGGTATGAATTTACTTTAGTTTCTGGTATTAAATATTTATCTGTTCGGATTTTTATAGGTTGCATTGATATTGGGAATCGCTGGTGCATGCCAGTTGTGACGAACTAACTCGCTTAAGTATTGAAGATATTAGGTAACAAAGGCCAGTACATATATGTTTCTATACCTGATACCAAGACGAACAAATCGAGAAGCTTTACAATTTAAAAGAAGGATTTTTGGTAAATGTGCTTGAATTATTTAGAAAATATGTGTCCCTAAGGCCAGAGAACACGCCTCACAAAAGATTTTTGTCAACTTTCAAAAGGCAAATGCACTAGGCAATGCGTGGAATAAATAAAATTTCGAAAATTCCGAGAGTAGTTGCTCATTATTTGCAACTACCTGATGAAATCTTATATAGTGGTCATAGCATGCGGCGTTCTTCAGCGACACTTCTAGTCAACGCTGGGGCCGATATCACTAACCTTAAACGCCATGGCAGGGTGGAAGTCTTCACCGTGGCAGAAGGATATTTAGAAGATTGCATCTCTAACAAGTTTGAGATTACAAGACGAATACAGGGTGAAGAGCGCACCAAGGCAAAGTACTAGTGCTGAAAGACTTCCTGAAGAACACTCCGCACAATGTAACATTGTCCAAGATAAATCTAATATAACAATTACTGTTAATATAAACACGAATAAATTGTAGTATAATATTTTAGTTGTTTTATGTTATTTTTTTAATTGTGAAATGTTGAAGTAATAAAGAATTAGTATAAGTCACTAGTGAGCTAAAGTCTATAATTCACTAGTGAGCTAAAGGGTACTTTTAGCTCACTAGTGACTTATAGTACACTTTATATCCTCAAAATCTGATTAATTATGTAGATATTATATGTAAGTGTTGGATAAAAATATATATTTAGGGCGGTAAACTTTATAAATGTTAAATGTAGACTAGAGAAATACTGAATACTTTTAACGACTAAATCTAAACTATGAACTTTGAATGAAGACTTGATGTAGACTAGTTATTTAGTTATGACTAACTTAAAACTTAATTTATTAGAATATCTTCCGTAACACCAAAAATGGGCACAGCCATTAGTTAGCCCTCCCTGATTTTAGGGACTTGAACTAAAATTTCCATGTTTATTTTATAGATACCAATTCTACTCATTTTTGAGGTTTACATATTAATAATTTACATACACGTTCAGTTAAATACCATAACACATAGGCAATGTGACGAAAAAAGACAATCTAACTAAATCCCGGCATGTAAACATGCGTGACTAATACTGCTTGTTTTGTTATTCTATTGCCTGCCGATGAACCAAACAGCGTTGCTCATATCGTATATAAAGAAAGAAAATACATACATATTTTATGATATTGACTAAAGATTACTAGGTAAACCATGTAAAAAGCAAGGTTAGTTTATATTTATAAGGTTGCGACATATCCTCAACTTTTAGGCGGTTCGAGGTCGGGGACGCAAGGAAGGGCACTTCTCGGAGAAAAGTTGGCAAGACTGGGTAAAAATCAAAGCTGAATATCAATCCAGTGGCGTCTAGAATTTGCGCATTTCATTTTGAATTGTTTTGGAAGTGATATTTCTTGAAAGATCTAATTCCAAATGTTTTTTATTTAAAGTAAAAGAATTTACAACTTAATAACAATTAAAAACTGTTGTGTAAACGGTTGTTTTACTAATACAATAAACTGTATATCTCCGGCACTGAACAACATGGCCGAAAAATGGGAGATGTGACGTCATAACACGTCAAAGCAATATGGCCAAATGCCGTGACCTTATATAGACCGACTTTGGTAAAAATAGTAGTAAAACTGTAAAGAAAAGAAATACTAAATTACTTAAACGGGCCTTTAAGGGATTAAATATAATTGTTTAAGGTTCTCCCAACAATCTAAGGTCTAGACACATCTAGCGGGTTACAACAGTGTTACAGTTACGAAACCATAAGACCCATGGACATGTTTCGGGTATCGGATTGGGCGGGTTAACTGTAACATTGACAGGATGGATTAAAGCGCCACTTCCATATATGGCGTATGAATATTCGTGGTAGACTCGTCAAAAGGCCCCTCTCCCTAAAAAGGTTTTAAAAGTGTTATTATCATGAAGTCAATTTTAAGGACTTCAAGGACTATATCAAGGACTATATTGTTCATCATCAAGTATTTTTCATAAAAATTTACAAGCTCCCTAACTAAAAACTATTGACTTCAAATGTGTTTTCATTTAACCCATTTACTTTTAGCGGCCTACATTTCACTTATTTACATTCACCGCCATTGATGGCATAGAAAATCACATAAAACTTTGAAAATCGCATTTGCCTCCGGCCAAACCTTCTGGGAAAACAGGAGCATGTCTTGAAAAGTTCCCTGGGGAACGCGTCGAAGAAGGCGAAAATGGAAAATGGAGCGGGCCGGACTTCAGAGAGTTGCCTGTAATTGTTTGTCGTTTGTTCGTTTGCGGGCCGGGCGAAAGCTTAGGGGTGTCCTGGGGTTGCGAGGACGAAGTGCTAGAAAGGTGGTGATAGCATCAAAGGTTTAGGTGTGTCGCATATACAGGGTGCATAAGGGATTTTAATAAATTAAAAACCAGGAATAATTTGCAATATGCATTCTCTTTGAAACACAAATGAAAATTACTCCCTTGTGTTGCAATACTACAGGTTTCCTAAGTACGGTAAAAAACTTAAGGGGGTGATTTCTTACTTCTTTTATGAAAAAAGTTCCTACAAAGGTTAAGTTTTTAGAAAAATTCGGTATTTTTAAATATCTTAAGAAGCCTTTCACCTATTTAGGTAAAATTTGGTACACTTATTTATTGTTCTAGGGGCTTTAAAACCTTTGCCTAGATTAAAATTATTGGATCCAGTCGCGTCTTAGTGAGCACTACGGCCAATATTATTTTAAAAAAGTACGCCACTGTACTGTACGACATATATATATATGTCTATCTTGAGCCTTACAATAAACAATTTAATAAAACTTTTTAAATTCTTGGGCATAGAGGCTCCTAAATGACAAATAAAGAGGAGAAACATATATATATATATATATATATATATATATATATATATATATATATATATATATATATATATATATATATATATATTAATAATTAATAGCATGCTATGGCTGGTTGTTTTTAATTTTCTTGGTGAGATGGCACCGCTGTCTGTATTTATTAGTTCTGAGGGACGGAAAGAATATTTACAGTCAGTCGGGGTTTCATCAAGGCGTCTAGCGACCTGAAGCGGTTTGACAAGTCTTAACGATGACGAAACACGTGTCACCGTCTTGGTCGGGCCCGGGGTATTCCATTTTCTTTTGGAGACTCCGTAATTTTTAAAGAACCAACCATAGTAGCCGAATTCTTACAGGGTATTTTTTATTTATTAATTTTTACAGTCATTGATGAGCCATATGCCCAAAGAACTTTACCTTTATTAATGTATTTATATCAAGGCTCAAGAACCATTCACTTTTATATATATATATATATATATATATATATATATATATATATATATATTGGCGAATGTTCTCGCGAGTGTATGATGAAGGAATAGATTCTCGGGCAACTCGCGAGTTACCTGAGAATCTATTCCTTCATATATATATATATATATATATATATATATATATATATATATATATATATATATATATATATATATATATATATATATATATATATATATATATATATATATATATATATATATATATATATATATATATATATATATATATTTTTTTTTTTTTTGATGAAACATGTAAAAATTAAGCTTTTTAGCTTGTGTTTTGTTTTCTTTATATCTAACTTCGTTTTTAAGAAGAAATATTAAAGCTACTTTAATTTTCATCCGCCGACATTTTGCCTAGGTGCAGTAGATACATAAAAATAACCACTATGTAGCCAGAACTTACGGTCCTTACAGTGGTGGGGGGATTAAATTATGTACTTAGAAATTAGGTTAAGAGCTACCTGTTAAAGAAAAACGCTTCCGTACGATTTTTGTAAACTCGTCAATAGTATCTACATAGCCAGACTTAGGTTCAGAAGGATTTAGGTGGATTTCAAAATTTCAAAAAATCGATTTTTTGTTCTTTGTTACGATTTCTCGAAAACTTATAAACTGAGCGTACTTCAAATCTTGCACACTTCTTTAAAATAACAATATCTCGTGCTTGAATGAAAGATTTTTCTTTTTCTTTATTTTAGGTAATTTTTGAAGGCCATAAAGGTGCAAATTTTACTCAAAAATGTTTTTCTGTTTTCAGCACGTTCAAGCACGATCTTTAAGCATCCACTTACAGAAAATGTTCGGTTTTTGCATTTCAGATGAATCCATCATGAGTTATTCTGACTCCTCCGGAAAACCTTTTTTGAAGGGTCGCAGAAGCTGGGGTGTCAACGGCCTAATTTTTAATATTTTTCTATGAAAATTTCATAAAATACTTCTGAAACATGTATCTTGTATATGGTGGATTGTTTAAATAAAATATTTCATTGAATATATATAAAAAAACGGTAAAATGTACCTGTTTTGAGCTCTTTAAAACCCACCTTTAAAGCTGTTTCTCCTGTAGCAAGTGGTTCTGACAATAAGGTGTTACAACTTACCTAAATAATTAAACAACTTATTTAATGATTTGCTAGAAAATTTTTCACATCACTTAACTAATTACCAAAATTGCTGGCTTGTTGCAAGAAAAATATCGCGTGTTATATTATTCTTCGCATGAAAGAAAATAGGCAGCAAGTTTAAAAAACAGAAAAATGCGCGTGCTTTTAAACTGTATAAAAACAGCTTTTGAAAGGGTGGTTCATACGAAAAATAAATAATTGAGTACTTTTGGCTTAATCAAGTTATAGAGAAACTATGTGTATATTAATTAATCAGCCTCGATGATTATTTTTTATGTTCAGATGAACATTGGGAACGAGTAATTGCACGCTACTGTTTACAACAAAACGCGTATTTTTCATAAAAGGTTTTTAACCCACACTCACGGACCGTGAATGGCGCATGCAAATTGCTACGTATACGCTAAGTATGCTGTTCGCATACATATTAATGCCAGTTTTTACCTGCAATTATTCTAGCTAAAGAATTGCTTACCTGCTTTTATGTGTAACTTTTTTTGCCTTTTGACCTAGTTCTATTGCTAGTACAGCGTTTTAAGCAAGATATAGTGTAGTAAAAAGCAATATATCTCAAATGGCCTTAATTCAAGGAAACTTTTAGTTAAGCTTAAGACTGTAAGACGATGGTCTTGTTTGTTGGGCATACCGGGTGATGCATCGCCGGGCGGGACATAGGAAATTCCATGTAATTTTTAATGGGGTCAATTATTGGCTCCCCTAATTATTTTAGAGAAAAATTCTATTGAAGTTTATTGAAGAGCATGTAAATCTACGTCCATGGTAAAAACTTTAGATTTTTCGGTTAACCCGTTTGCTAGTTAGATGCTAATATATTTTTAAAAATTGTTACATTATTATCGCCTCATATTTATGAACAACAATAAAAATACCAGTTAGCGTGACATTACGTTGTCATTTTGAAATTTAGTGCTTTATTATTATCAAAAAATCGTACAGTGAAACGATTAAAGTTGTATTTATACAAACGAATTAAGTTAAGTTATACTAAACTAGAGTAACAAATTTCAAGAACTTATGACAATTATAATTTACATGCTTCAATAAATTATTAATATTATTACAATAATTAATATGTTGAAAATAAACTTAAGATTTAAGAAAAATTTCAAATATTCCTCCATTGACTGCTAGACAATAAACCAGACGTTCATAAAATTAGCTAACTGGTAAATTGAAATTTTATTGCATTCTGCAGAAATAACTCATCTAGCTTAGAGTAATTTTTATCCTTGTATATCAAAATGACAACGTTATGTCACGCTAACTGGTATTTTTATTGTTGTTCTTAAATATGAGGCGATAATAATGTAACAATTTTTAAAAGTATATTAGCATCTAACTAGCAAACGGGTTAACCGAAAAATCTAAAATGTTCTACCATGGACGTAGATTTACATGCTCTTCAATAAACTTCAATAGAAATTTTCTCTAAAATAATTAGGGGAGCCAATAATTGACCCGATTAAAAATTACATGGGATTTCCTATGTCCCGCCCGGCGATGCATCACCCGGTATGCGGTCTATAACTAGCAAACTCAGCGAGTCTAATTAAATCTGCTAGTAGTATTTTTTAGGGTTTAAAATTTGAAGTAGTGCAAGAGTGTTTGAGGTCGATTCCTATCATCTATTATTACAGCAAAGGTTATACTCATGTACAAGTATTCTTCATATATTTGACCAATTACACACTATTTCTCCCTATTCCACACATTATACTGGTTAGACAAATAAGTATTGGGATATCGGCGAGTAAAGCGACAACAAAGGATAATCGTCATCTAATGCGAAATGTTTATATGCGGGTATTCACGTTAAACTGTTTCTTTTCCTCGCATTTGAACGACTTTATTTAGCTGATTGTGTACAGCACATCTTTAATAACTGTAAAGCGGCCTAAGTTTCGTTACACACGAGACGTATTAACGCCATACCCTCGACGCCTGAGAAAAAAATTGCTTTGAAAGCTATGTAACCTACCGCGTGCATGTGAAAGAATACATTATTTTTAATGCAATTTTTTTCTCAAGCGTCAAGCGTATGGCGTTAATACGTCTCATGCGTAAAGGGGTGTCTTGGGTTTATTTTATGGTATCTAGCTTCGTTTTCAAAAAAAAATGAAACAACTTTAACTCATTTAAAAACTATCCATAGAAAACCTAAAATAAAAAGACTTTTTGCGAAAACTTTATTTGTTTTTCGTGATTAAAAAAGGTCAAAGTATGGAAAAACAATGTAAATGAAAATTAATACAAAGGGCTTAAAAAGCCTCTCTAGGGGTAGGTAAATTTGGCACCAGCTTATGATTTAACCCAGTCAAATCCGAATAAGTATTAAAAAATTCGGAGAGATAAAATATTTTAGAAAATATTTACCAAGGAAGAACTACGGAAACGTATAAAATGATATCTTTTATAGCAACGAAGAAAAGCTTTGTGCAATATTTTCGTTTAAACCCGATATAAAAGTAAAAAAATAAGTAAAACAGACGACAGCACACAAAAAGGTTACAAACAAAAAACTAGATTTACCGATGAAGTTACATTAAATCGGTGAAATCTTGTACAGAATAGAAACAGTTTTTAATTTAAAGTCTTTTGAAGATTTCTTTTAAAAACGACCAGTAAAAGAATAAATTTTAACGATTCTCGGGATTTTATAAAATTGTTGTTGTTATTGAAGTTGGATTTCCTTTGAAAAATTATATTTATAATAATCGCCAATTATAAATACATACATTATTTTTGTAATATTACCCTTAAAATATTTAATCTTAAAACTCGGCCATGAAACCTAAGATAATAATATACAGTGTGTCCCAGGATAGGTGTTACAAGAGGACAAATGGACCAACAATTTTGGAATTTTTATACGTCCTTTTGGGACAACCCGTCGCATGGTCCATAACTGATAAATACAGAATTTTACTTCAATTATTAATATACACGGCGAGTTATAACTAAAAATATGAAAAATAACCAAGAGTAAAGTAACCTTATTTTTAAAAGTAGGACAAAATTTTATAAGTAAATGTTGTAGAGAATTAAATATTATGTCACAATTTAGATGTTGAACGAATTAAAGTAAAATCCTTTACATTATGCATTAACAATTTTTAAAATAGTTGGCTTAATGCATCGAATTTAAATATATTTAAAATTATAAAATTTCCTTTGAATTTTGCTCCCTCTTGCCCATTATTATATTATAACACCTATTCTGGGACACACCATACGTACAAGAAAGCATTTCAATCCTGCAATGCATGATGGGAAATGTGTCAAACGGTGCCAAAAACCACAAGTGTGTCAGACAAACTAGCTGGCAAATAAAGTATTTTTATTATTGTAAGAGGGTAAAATTATATGCTTTTAACACTCATTTGTTCAAAAATAATTTTTATTATTAGGGGAGTTAGTATAAAAATACTATATTGCCGGCTAGTTTCTATGACACTCTCGTGGTTTTCGGCACCGTTTGACACATTTCCCATCATGCATTGCAAGATTGGAATACCTCTCTTATATGGTATGCTTTATGGGACCCATACCAAATATACCGGGTGCCCACAAAGTTACCAGCAAGTGTTATTTTCTTGTGAAGTGTTACACGAGTTTAAAATTTTGGTTGGATATAGTTATATAAACGTTACTTAATTAAGTATTTGTTATTGTTGGTACATAATTAATTGCTAATAGGGAATCATACCACTTTATTTTTAAAAAGAAAAATTACCCTAATGTTTCTTGTAAGGTCCAGGAATATGAAATTTACTGGATTTTTTTTTTCTAAATAACGAAGCAAACTACGTAAAAATATTTAAAAATAAAAAAGTTGTATTTTTAAATGTTTCATCCGAAAAAAATATAAAAGTGTCAAGAAAAGTCAGTGGCGTGCATTTTTTGTCATTAATATTAGCTAAGATGCTTCCCACGCCGCCATTGATTTAATTAATGAAAATCAAGTGAGGGCTAGATAACCCTTCTATTATGAATGCAGCCAAATTTTTATAAAATAGGATAAAGAATGTTTGGGATATTAATAAAAACTATTTTTTTTTTCAAGGTTTGGAAAAAAAACATTTCCGCACCCATGTTTATATGAACTTTTTTTATAAAATTAGCTTAGAAATACGCCATAAATTTCTTAGCCGCAATTAGAAAACACGCATAAACGGGAGCCCGAAAATGTATTGTTACCGGATGCATTAAAAATTAAAAAAAAACAAAAAAATTCGAAAACCCCTATTTTAATAAAAATTGTTAGGCTGAATATAAACTCTATTTAAATAATTTTTTATTGTTGTTGTTTAATAATTTTGAAATAAAAATTATTAAACCCAATTCTTAAGAGCAAAGTGTCCGCAATGTTTCTTTTATGGTTTAAAAATGTGCAATTAGGTGGATTTTATTTTTTCTCTTAAACTAAACAAGATACTTAGAAAACTCAATCTGTAAACGGTTAGTAATGTACCGTTTTTTGTTACAAATATTTCTTCAGTTGCCGCTCGAGACGCCACTGGACTTATTAAATGTAATTAAGTTAGTGATATATTAGCCTCTGAATTCCATAAATAAAATTATTAAATTAAAACAAAATTGGTTAAAGGATATTAAAAATATATATATTTTTTGTTTAAGTTGTATCTTGGAAATAAGGAATTTGCGGACCTATGTTTATATGAACTTTTCTTTAGATTTTAATAGTAGAATCTGCCCTTGAATTGTCTTAACAACACACCCTGTATACTGTATTGTAAAATACAGGGTGTCCGGAAAGGTGAGGTCAAAAATGATAGGGGTGATAGAGTAAGCCAAAATAATGTTTGTACCTCATAAAATAAAAGTTGGTTTAAAAAAACGTATTTTAAATATAACTTTAAAATTATTGCCACAGTACCAATGATATTAAAGCAAATCTGGCTTCTGTGTTGAAAATGAATATTTTTTTTTAAATTGTCGCACCCCGTATAACTCCGACTTACACAGCGATTTGTATATGGAAAGAAGCACTAGTATAAGGTTATTTAATTGCCCAAACATGATTGGTACTATGGCAACAGTTCCAAAGTATTAATTAAAATAGTTTTTTTTTAATTTCCAATTTAAAGAAAGGAAATTTTTCCAAAGAAGCTCGATAAAACAGTTTTTTTATATAAAGTACCTACTAACATCATTTTGGCTTACTCTATCACCTCTATCATTTATTACTTCCCCTTTCCGGACACCCTGTATATTATTTGACAAATAAAACTGTATTTTAACTAGACCGATCTTTATGAGTTGCTTAAAACATTTTCGATAATTTTCCAAAGCACAAGAGACGAAAGCTTATTCGTATCTCAACTAGAGATGAGCTTAACTGTGAATTTTTATTCACAATAAAAGCTAGTTCGTACAGACGCGAAAAGCGAATTGCAAAAGCGAATATTTGGCCAAAAATTCGCGTTTTAGGTCATGTTCATACAGCTGCGAAATTCGCCGAAATTCTAGGCAACAACATACCCTACAAATTTTTATATTGTTCTTATTTCGGTGGTGACGCTACGCTTGGGTTCATTTGAGATTTTCTTTGTTTTTCCTTTTAATAATATAACATTTATCTGATGTGATGAATAAAGAATATAGCACATTTATTTGGCAACTAAGACGTAGAAACGCTGCAAATTTGTTATAAATGAAACGGGCTAAAAAAGTTAATATAAATTCAAATCAAAAAACACAAAATACTTAAGAAAATCAACACAAAAATAACGTTCCAAACAGCTAATAGAATGACATAAAAATAACAATAACAAAATTGTTTTTGAAATGACATTTGACAAATAACATCTTGTTTCTACGCATGTGCGAACGCGAATATTCGCCAGAAATTAAAATGATCTCAAGTTTCCCGCTTACTAGATTTTAAATTTTGCGAATTCTCAACATCTTTAGAACTATCTTTATTTTGAATTACCCGCCTTTAATTTTATGTGAAATTGACCAATGAGAATGAAATTCGCATTTTGCAATTCGCTTTTCGCGTCTGTATGAACTAGCTTTAAGTTCTATTAAATTTATTTGAAAACTGTCAAATTTAAAAACTAGTGACACATGAACTAAAAGAAATAATGACGAAGTCAAAGGGAACTTGACCATTTGGTTCAGTTGATGTCGCGTTTAGTGTTACATTGCATAAATTGATATAAAGTTTATTGTAGTAGGTATTGAAACAAAACTATAATTCAAGTGTGAAAAATGCTTAAAAGTGTTTCAAAAAGTTACTTAAAGGGTACTAAATGAAGTACTTCATCTTCATGTTAACGATTAAACAGCAGCTTTTTTAACGGTCGTGGAAAAAATAATAATGTATCTAAGTGATCAAAACAAAACATTTTCAAAACGGACTAAGCAGTAAATTATTCGCAACCTAATTTAATAATTATGTAAAAATGTATCATTCACCGTTTAACCATTCACAGGTCATTTATAAACTGTTAACAGGTCGTGAATTTAAAATGTTATTCATAGTAAATAATTCACAGCCAGTGATTTTACGCTCATCTCTAA
This sequence comes from Listronotus bonariensis, assembly GCA_014170235.1. Lineage (NCBI taxonomy): Eukaryota > Metazoa > Arthropoda > Insecta > Coleoptera > Curculionidae > Listronotus > Listronotus bonariensis. The sequence goes on from JACEGR010008770.1 coordinate 32,576, forward strand.
TCTAAACCATAGTTAAAAATAACTTCTTCATATGGTGCATTTAAAAGTAATGCACATATGTGATAAATTTGTCAAGAATTATCTGTCTTGGGATGATCTTGAACTCTCAACAGACCGATCTAAATTTAGATGGACAGTCTGTGCTTTAATTTTAGATCTTATTTATATTACAAGTCGCCGACCCAAAGGCTTTTCCACCTAAAGTCTGGAAAAGTAAACAAAAAGAAACTAGAAAACTTTGATGCTGCGGTAAAGTAAATTTATTACCACCGTTAGCACTATATAATTATGATTTATTATCAAGAAACTACAAATATAATTAGTTTTACTATAATTTATACACAGGGTATTTAATAAAAAGAAATAAGTATAATTTTTTATTTGTGATATGACTTTTTCATCTAAAAAGTAAGACCTTGGTAAAGAAAATTTTCATTTTGAATTTTTCGAAAAAAAAAACAGTTTTTTTGATTTAACTCCCAGCCCTCACAAAATATTCCAGTAGTTTTAAAAGCGAATACTCTTTTTCTATTTATTTCTAAACATAAATAAATTTTATTGATACATTCTTAATTTTACAATATCATTTATATTTTTTAAAACACTATGGTCACTTTTTTTTCACTTTAAAATATTCTCATGCAAGATTTATATACCTATC
>JACEGR010008771.1:0-33235 GCA_014170235.1 Listronotus bonariensis
TTGTAATTTGTTTCTTTTAAGTACCCATTTTGCTAAAAATAAACACTAACATACACAAAAGTGTAGGTACTTTATTTCTGAACATCCTGTATAAAGATTTTTTGACTATTTTTCCATTTCACCATAGCTCCACCCATATCTTCCCACTACTTTACCCACGAGCCCCCCTCTATTTTATCCACGAACTCCCCCGCCAACACCCCCTCTACTCCTCACACCAACCAAACTCGATTTCCCACCAATACGCTCATAGTTCAACTCTCCCCACCCAAGAGGCACCCCCCTCCCCACTACTTCAACTACAAACTTATAAAACATTATGTCTTTAATTGTACAAAAACCACCATCGAAAACTGTTCAAATAAAAAATCAAGAAGACAGTCCAGAAATAGCTAAAAACAGAAAAAACTGCCTTAAATCAGTGTAAAAAACACATGTCTTGTCAATCTGTATGTGTACTATTATCTCATATGAATGGAAAAAAAATGTTATCTGATTTTACAAAAGAACAGTTAAAACTGATACCACTTGAATATTTAATAAAAAATGTCAATTCATTCAAACTTTTAAATGCTTGGGGAAATTTACCAGAAAAGTATAGGACCAGCTTTGAACTGCAAATTAAATTACCATGTTTTGTACATTACAATCGACCAGAATGGAGCTCACACTTTGATGGACCACCTGCCTCACAAGAAAATTGTTATTTCTGTAATAAAGTGATTTAAAAATATTCCCAAATATTGTATTTTGATTTTGAAAAAATAAAGTTTATTTTACAATGTAAGCTTGTTTTTATTTCGAATATTTAAACCTTTTTTTGGTTGCATATTATTTTTTAATAAAGAAATAGTATTCTTTTGTTTGGTTAAATATCAACATTGTATATTAGGTTATTTACCTTTCATAATTTCTAGATTAATAAAATATTATTTTAACGTTTTGTTACAATGTATTGCATTTTTTACTACCTATTAAACAAGTGTCTGCATATTTAATGTATTCTGATATTATAAGATAATTGGCTAAAATGCAGACGCACAGCCTTGGAAAATACTTGAACTTGCGTTGAATCTCTTATTAACCGGTCATAACAGCAAGCTTTATTTTTACCTTAAAAGCGGGATACATTTTTACAGACTATATTTTTTAAAACCTATGGTTCACCAGCGTCTTTTGCCATTCGATTTATTTTTTTAAAAATAAGTATAGGACAACCTTTCTTTCTCATAGGCTTGGTTTTTAAAAAAATAAGTATACGATAACTTGTATACGCTTGATTCTTTTAAAATAAGTTTACAGGGAGTGTCTATCCTAAAATAATATTTCTTAAACAAAAAAATGTTATTAAGTAAATTAAAATATTGTTTGTGCTTTCCATCTTACCCATATATGTATTTTTTTAGTTACTTATGTGTAGTTGAATCGAAAAAATTGGTTCATTAAACAAAAAAGTTAAAATTTGTTCCCCAGTGGTTTTTGTCAATATTAATAAAACAATAATTATTGAAATAATAATTATTAAAATACTCTTTTATTACAAGGCTTATAAGCTGTACCTTCTGAAAACTTTCAACCGAATACATTTTGTGATGGAAAAATTGCCAGCGAATTCTTAAATATAAAAAATCGGAAACTGCAATTTAAATTATGTGTAAAAAATTATAAACTATATTAAAAATATAGTTTTAAAACTGCTTTTAAACCTCAATAAAAGTAATTAATTTAAAAATTTCACTAGAATTAGTTGTTTAGAAGCTGCCCAATGCAACACATATAATCCTGAGCACCCACGCGTTAGATCGTTTCCCTTCTACGTATTTCATATGACCTTTTAATTTTGCGGAACAACGGTGGATCAAATTTGGCTATCGATAAATATTTTCATTTAACCACAAACAGTAGAAAAAAGCAATACAGTTTTTTGAAAATTATTAAAGATTTGGGTGTGCTGTAGCAAATATATGCCAAAAACGTATATCGCATGCCTGGGTCATCACTTTTAACTTTTTGAAAAACCGGTTTAAAAGATATACAAAATTGTGACATATTTTTAACTAGGACATTTTTCACCATTTTAAAAATGATAAAAAAATTAAAAATCACACTGTAGCGAGTAAATGATTAATGTTTAACGAATTGCGGTTTTCACAAGTAAGTTTAACTTGAAATTAAAGTCTCGCAAACAGGGATCAGTTTTTGAGTAAAGCAAACGGAAATATGATAAGCATCCTGTAAAATGCATCGAATTTGCCCACCCTGTACATGAGGAACATAAGTTCCGAAGTATTTTGCTAACTAGTTTTTCTTAATCACCTTGTAATGCTTTTACCAAAATTAAAAATTATTTTTAAAATCCACATTTATTTTGCAACAAAATTGACCTTTCGGATGCACCATTTTTGCGTAAAAAACAGTTTTGCACCTGTTTCGTAAAACTATTTATATTTTTTTAAATTATATTCCATATAGTGCGAACTTAAGTAGACACGTTGTATATGTAGGGTTGCCATAAATCGGGACTTTTCGCTATGAAATCGGGAGGTCGGGACATAGGACCTAATAACGGCGACATAAGGCTCAAACACATGTTTCAGGTATCGGACTATGAGGGTTTTGTGACTGTAAGCCTTACGATTTACGGCACAATGTATAAAAATTGCATGGGAAAAATGGTGGTAAACTTGTCCTACAAAAAAACTTACGCGTTCGCCCAGACACCCGAAACATTTGACATTGACAAGTTGGGGCCCATAGTAAGAAATTTTGAGACCCAAAAAATCTTCGAAATTGGCCCCTCCCATATTTTTAGAAAGCTCTTTCTTTACTTGTTTTTTCCAAAATTTCAGTATTTAACCACAAAAACTACGAATTTATCTTTTTTCCCTTTAAGGGTCCACCTTTTAAGCCTCCCCTCGCTTCGCTAGTGCCAGTAGTTCTGGTTAGTTAAATCTTTTTTAATTCCTTATTGAATAATTCCTTATTTGACGAGAAAATCACAAATATGCCGCTGTTCAGTCCTTGTTGGATTACCGTATACAGTTTAGAGATTAAGGCCCAGTTTTACAAAGCAGGTTATACTAAACTGAGGTCGGGCCTTTCAACTTTCCGTAAAATCTCATTTTTTTCAATTTAAGAAATTGAAATTGCGCTGACTCATTTGTTTGCATTTGGAAATTATAATTTTATATATTTCTCTTTTATTATAATAAACACAAAATGGCATACACGTCTTTTTTTTATTTGAGTCGCAAATATGGGTCTGTTTATGCCTCGTTGGATGAATCTGTACAAAGTGATTTAAAAATAATTTTGTTTTTCTGCTTCGACTATGAAGTCAATAAAATTAACTTCTTCGGTTTGGAAAGTGATAATTATCCTGATATTTTTAATTAACATCACTTATATTGTTTTTATACGTTAGGTTTAAGTTTATTAACAGTATTAAGATAGTTCCTTTTCTTTTTGTATTTTTTTATTAAGGACAAACCAGGGTAGTTAAATCAAATGTTTACACCAATATTTTCTATCTCCAGAGTCTGTGTCTTCAAGAAATACCAAAATATTCTAAATAAAATAAGAAAATGTTCTGATAAATAAAAATACGATAATGATGATTACTCTACATTTTATTACATTAAAAACTGAATATTTTATTTATTTCAAAAACTGAATATTTTATTCATTTCAAAAAACATGTAGTTTTGGCCAGCGTTTTTTTTAAAGAATCTGAGGTATTGGTAGTATACAGATTTAAATGCTGGTGACTGATATTGCTGACAGTTAAAATTGTTCAATATCCCGGACATTTAGGGTGATTTAAAACCTCTTCCTAAAAATGAACGATTTAGAAAATTAATAGAAAAAAGTTTTTTATTTGAAAGAATATTATTATTTTTTGATATGTTTTAATAAACAGGGTTTCATATTAATTTTTACTAACAACACACTTGATTTAGGTACTTATGTGTTAGGCCGGTCGTCGTTTGGATGCGTTTTCGTCCGAATTGCGTTCGTCAGAAATCGGACGAAGAAGCGCGAAGCATCCCGTTTCATTGAAACCTATTGATGCTCGTACACTGCGTCCGAACTGCTTCGTACGACTGTAAGCCTTACGATTTACGGCACAATGTATAAAAATTGCATGGGAAAAATGGTGGTAAACTTGTCCTACAAAAAAACTTACGCGTTCGCCCAGACACCCGAAACATTTGACATTGACAAGTTGGGGCCCATAGTAAGAAATTTTGAGACCCAAAAAATCTTCGAAATTGGCCCCTCCCATATTTTTAGAAAGCTCTTTCTTTACTTGTTTTTTCCAAAATTTCAGTATTTAACCACAACTCCACGTCCGAACTGCTTCGTACGAATTCGAACGAAAACATGCGATGTGCGATCTATCCGAAACAAATGGGATTTTTCGCAGTTATGACGAATTGATAGTCGATTTGTATTTGTAACAGAACGAGATGGATGTTGAAAAATTAATTACTTTAATTTATGAAAAAAAGCCTCTATGGGATATGACCGATAAATCATATCACATGAGAGATATACAAAGAAAATTGTGGCAAGAAGTGGCAGTTGAAATGAATGCTAAGGGTAAGTTAAATCAAATTTAGGTGTCAGGTACCTATGATATATGTATTTGCAAACAAACAAAATATTTGTCTTTGTTGTTTATAATGTAGAAAAGGCATATATGAGTAAGGCTCATTGAAATCCAAAATGTATTTGAATATTTTATTGATTTTAAATTATGCATTATACAATTCTTGAGATGAAAAATAAGTTTTAAATTTATCCCTGATGTCATAAGCTGAACTGGTGCCTCTGTTTTCACCCAAGGTTCCAAATCTTCCCGTTCTTGAATGTGTTTGATGAGGGATTTGCTCGAATGTACATGCTACTTGTTGCTCTCCTTCTTTATCAATTATAATGTTATGCAACAGGCATATGCATTTAATAAGTTTATCGGCAGATTCGGGATTTACTTCAATTGATTTTTGTAATAATCTCCATTTGCTACTCATAATTCCGAATGCACATTCAACAACTTGTCTTGCTCGAGACAAACGCTCATTAAAAATTATTTCTGAAGGTCCTAATTTTGATACTGGAAAAGGTCTCATTAAATAAGTTTTTAGTGGATAAGCTTCATCTCCCAAAAGAACATGAGGTACTTTAATATTTGTTCCCGGCAGTGCACAATGTCTTGTAACACCTAATCCTCCGTTTTCAAGCTTTTGGCAAAGATTTGAATGCGAAAAAATACCACTATCACTTTCTTTACCGTACGCTCCCACATCAATTGCTATAAATTTGTAGTTTGGTCCAGCCACAGCTTGTAAAACAATTGAGAAGTATTGCTTGTAGTTTCGATACATACTTCCAGAGTGCTTTGGATTCTGTATGCGTATGTGTTTCCCATCTATGCATCCAACACAGTTTGGAAATTTCCACTTATTCCAAAATCCTTCAGATATAGATTCCATGTCTTCATTTTTCGGAAATGGCATATGTACAGTACCCAACTTGTCCCAAATAGCATCACACGTTTCGTGAACAATTCTACCCACCGTGACATCTGATATTCGAAACGAATATCCCAATGTCTTGAACGAGGAGCCCGTTGCCAAATACCTGAAATGAAAAAAAACGTGATTAATTTGTAACGAATTTTTTTGTTTCAGTTGATGAACTAAAAAATAAATGGAGGGGGCTGCGAGACACATTCCGGAAGGAATTCAACAAGTCGAAAAAACAGAAATCTGGAGATGGTGCAGAATCGGTAGTTACCTCCAAATGGCCATATTATAAAATACTGTTGTTTTTATCTAAAACTGTTGAACGACGTAAACTGCATGGAAATATATCTCCGCAAAAGGAAGACAATAACAACTCTTATTCCGAAACAGAATCGACATTGGAGGCTGATGCAGACAATGCATACTCTCAATCAACCATTCAGGAGTCATCACAGCAAATTGTAAATACAGATATACAGCAGCCATCCACATCTGGTAATAAGGTTAAAAGTACATTCAGTACACCTACTAGTACAACTTTACAAACTAAGAAAAACACAAACAATCGTCTAAAATATGCTACGAATTCCGAGGCAAATTCAATGGACGACAATTGGAAATATTGTCCCAACATAAAAATAAAAAAGATAGTGACAGTGAACGTCAATTCCTACTAAGTCTCCTGCCCTTTTTAAAGGCTGTACCTCAAAATCGACAAATGCTGGTAAGAAGTAAGTTGCAGCAAGTATTTCTTGATGAAGAGCAATTATCTACAAGACACGCGCCCGGAGCATCATATCGTTTCAATGAAACAATTACATCAACACCGTTGCCTTCTCCAATCACAGACACCGATTCCTCCAGAGCGTCATTCTATTGTAATGACTTAATATCAACACCACATCATTCTCCATCTTTGCAAAATACAGAATCTTCCGTGGTCTCACAATATTCAAGTGAAAGAAGAGAAGATGTTTCCTACCAACAGCCGTTATCCATTCAGAACTATATTACTCACTTCAGCGCATAAAACAATGTATTTCTTTTCTTTGTATTTTTAAATAATAAAATTGGAAATGTTGCAACTACTGTATTTGAAGATATGTTCTGTAGTTTGGCGGATTCATTTAATGGATGGTACTTCTTTGGGTACACGCCAAAATTAAATTAAAAGTACTAAAAAACCAAAAAAAATTTAAACAAGTAAAAAGATAATTAAAAATCGACGTTTCGGTGGCAAATCTGCCACCGTTGTCAAGACAAACAACAATAAAATAATAAAAATAAAAACTTACTATTATTCAGGCTTTAAAATTCAAATTTTTTATGTTTTTTCTCGGATATTCTGAAATTTTTTTTATGTATTACTGTATTTATTATAACTTACCTTAGAGTCACACTCAATCGTTCTTCTGGTGAAATGGTCTCACGGAAATTCGACATTTTTTTAATTGATTCTCTTATGGCATCTAAAATATAGTTAAATGTATCCTGATTCATGCGATAGTAATTAAAAAACTTTTTCTCGTCCTTTTTCAAATCATCATATAAATGATGAAATTCTCCGAATTCTTTTCGTTTTGCTAATATGTCATTAACCCAACACTTTTTTCTTTTTAATTTTAATCGCCGTCTAACAAGATAACTATTTTCCAAAAGAATATGATCCATATTAAGTATTAATAAATTATAGTATGCTTATTTGATAAATTACTACATATGACTGACTTCGTGAAATGCGAAAACTTGTCTATAGTGGACGATACCACATATGCGAAATCTGACGAAATTATTCCTCCGATTTCTGTCGAAAATATTTCGGACGAAAACGCATTCAAAGGACGACCGGCCTTAAACTTTTACCAAGATTTAGTCATCGTTTTATGCTAAACTTTGACAGATACTTTTTATGAGTTTTAATTTATGGTCCTTCCTAATAAGAAAATACATCGTTACCAAAATATTTGTATATTGTATGTACAGGGTAGCCTAGAAAAGACTTGATTCCAAATTAAGATACAGATTATTTCCCAACTTGGGTACAAACAGTAAAGGGTGATTTTTACGTCCTTTTATACTAAAAATTCTTCAAACATATGTCCGGAGTTGTTTCATGTCTGAGATACAGTGTGTTTATTTTTGTTTTCAAGTCCGTGTTTTTTAAATAGTTTATATACGAAGCCAGATGGGAAAAAATAAACAGCACTAAAAAGTTGTATTTTTAGTTGCTAATATTAAAACTACATAAAATGCCAATGGTCTACATTTTTTCCTTAATAATATTGGCTGTGATGCCCTCTGGGGCGCCACTGGATTCAACAAAATTAATCTAGTTAAAGCTTTACAAGCGTTTTATAACATCAAACAAACAAACCAAATATTAATCAAATCGGTTTAGATGCATTTAAGATATTTTTATAGTATACCGACTTATCTAAAAACTTAAATGCCCTGTATCTCAGAAACGAAGCAATTCCGGATATATGTTTATGAAAACTTTTTTCATAAAATGACATTAGAAGTCATTCTTTAAGTCTCGTACCGTAGTTAAGAAATACCCTGTTTAGTTTAATTGGGAATCTTCTTTTTAAGCCACCATGTATATTCAACATACAGTTATTTTTGTGGAAAGATATTTCTTATCAAGTAGGACGTTTCATAAGGAGGCACTTTTTTCCTAAAGTTAATAATTAAAAAAATCCCATTGGTAAGAAATATTCTTTAAGATTCTACAAAAAATTGGGGGTCATTTCACATTTCTTTATTACAAAGCAGTATATTTAAAGAACTTTAGGCATAGCAAAACTTATGAAAGCCGACAAAAACTTTAGATTATAAAAAACGTAAAACATTAGAACGTTAATTCTTTGTTACTACCAAAATAGCGAAGTGACGCGGCCGTTAAGCTATTTGACTTAAGGTTTTCTAATATTTTGAAAAATAATTTTATTTTCGTTTTAGTCAATATCTAAAATGGTAGTTACGACCTTAAATTTTTAGAAATAAGTTTTAAATCATTCTGTACGGAGTATTCCAGTTAAGAGGCATATACTTACGCTATAAATGTTGTATTTTTTAAATGGAACACCATATTTATTATTATTATATTTTTGAATTCTATGGTTAATTCTTAGTGTTTTTATTAAGGATACTTTATGTTTATCTTTTACTCTTTTTGAGTTATTGACGCTTAAAAGGTCACATTTTTGGCTTATTTAAATAAATATCTCAATATGAAATACAGGTAATGCAGGTAATAACCTGATACTTTAAAGAAAGTTTTTTTAATTTCTTTGAAAATCGTCAATGTAGGTATCTCCTTTTCGCTTACTGGCATTTTCTCCACACTTGTAATATGACGTTACTATCTGTAGTTTTTCATCTAACAAATGATTTATTTTAACAAACTGGTATTAATTACCTGTATTGATATATTTAATTAAATTATATTAGCCGAAAATTTGACTCTTTAAGTGTCGATAACCCAAAAACAGTTAAAGACAGACATATTGTACCTTTAATAAACAATACTTAGAATTAAACAAAGATTCCAAAAATATATTTATAAATATGTTTCATTAAAAAAATGCAACATTATTGGCGTAATTTCTTTGTTTTTTATGTAGTTGTTTTTTAATATGATTTTAAAAATTTTCGAGCTAAAATGCAATGATTGGCTATCTTGAATTTATTAAAAATATGGGAAAAGGAAAAAAATATGCCATTTTTCCTTTTAAATAAATTACCCTGTACCTACATCTGGTTAATGCTATTTTGTATAAAAATTAATAATATTTTAAACTAGTATAATTTTATATTGTTATTTAGAGTATAAAATGTTAATAAAATATTTATATTTTTAGTGTTACCAACCAGTTGTTTTACTGTGAATGAGTGTATTAAGGTATCCATTGATAAGTAAAAATCGTTCTACATATTTAGAGTCCTGCTCACCTGCTTACTTTATATTAATACTACCTAGCCGATCCGTCACACTATGTTTATCCATATTAGGATTAAACCCCAATGTGTGATACATAATTGAATTCGTATTAAAATAGGCTTTTAAATTTTGATATTAGAATATCAGGACCGTATTTAAAAAAATAAAGTTGATGATGGTCCTAAGAAAACGAAACGTCGCAGTTCAAATAAAATACCACCATTAGATAGAGCAGACAACTAGCAATGCAAAAGTGCAATTTATTTTTAAATCCGATTTTAAATAAGACCAGGAAAAAAATAAAACAAATTTCTAATTTTTTGGTTTTTTCCGGATATCTACGCAAATACTCGGAATTTTAAATCTTTCTTAACAGCATATTATTAGGCATATAAAACCTCAACTTTGTTCTCATTTAACCGACTTCCTTATCTTGGATACGTTGTATATACAGTGTATCCAAGATAAGGATCCTAAGCATGGGAATCTCAGTACCTATTGGAGATACAACTTAGGTTAAATAAGGAAAAAGTTGTGTTTTTAAAAGTGGATACCTTAAATACTAAATTTAATTTGTGGGATAAGGGTAGGAGGAATAAAAATACATATTAGATTGTTACATTTTCTTTTCAATACAACTTCTTACAAATTCATTACAAGAATACGATTCAACATCCTCAATAATACAATCTGAATAAAAATTTAATAATTCCAATACGCAACAAACATTAGAACTATTTGGATTAGTTGAAGGTGAAATAACATCATATACATTTTTAATTAAATCACCATTCTTAGCTGAAATTCCACTAACAAGAATATTATAATATTTTGAAAATTCTTGCGACTTTAACATATCCAATCGATACTGGATTAAATTCACCAAGTTAAATAGTTCAGTTAAGGTGTCACCAGCCAAGTATATCTCATTGCCACAATCTTGAGTAATCTTGATTATTCTTAATTCACCAATAAACACAAAATTAATTTCATAACCATTTCCATGCATTGGTTGCCATCCAAAGTTTTTAGAGTAAATAAAACTCATCATAACTCCTTGATTGTTTAGGAAAGAAATCCACTGATCTTCATTAAAAACATTTTGATTATTTTTATAACCCCCAATTTTAATTGCAGGTTTATATTTTCCCTCCAAGGAAAGTCCAACACTAACCCATTTAGGGCCGTATTCTCCGTTTCATGGATAAGCAGGCTTAATTTAAACAGGCTTAAAAACACCGCTTTAAAAATTCGCTGGCTTAATTAAGCCTAGCATAGATTTGGCAATATTGAAATTCTTCTTCTTTTTTTATATAAATTTTTTGGCCACAACCCGTATGACTCAACTCTTGTCAAATAATTATCATTTACAAGTGTTCTTCACGTGCACGAAAGTAGTAAAATAAAACAGGCGTACATAAATACATGTGTTTTTCAAATATAATATAGAAGTTATCTTATTTATTAACTATGGAGGAAAAGAAACGATCTGTTAATTTTACCTATGCCGAAAAATTATTTTTGTTCCGGCTAATTGCGGAAAAATACAGTGGTATTTTGGAAGATAAAAAAACGGACCGTGCATCTCTACAAAATCGAGAAGAGGCTTGGAAGTGCATAGAAAAAGACTTTAATGCAGTAAGTTCCTCAAATATTTATCGAGAGGCTGAAGTCTTGAAAAAACTGTATACGAACAAGAAAAAAGAGGTTAGAAAGAAAACTGCCGAGGATAAGAAGGAAACTATGACGACGGGAGAAGGTCCACCTAAACGATTTAAGCAGGACGACATTGATGATATTACTCTCTATCATGAATGAGAAAACTGTTCATGGCTTAAAAACTCTTATGACAGTGATAATGTGGAGGTACGTTTGACTTCCAAAAGTCCCAGGATGGAATTTTCATATACAAATAATAATGAACATGAATCCAAGGTAAATAAACCGTTTATTAGTAAAAAGTAGTTTATAAAAAATACATATATTATTCTTCACACTTCGGTATTCCACAGCAATATGGGCAATACTTCACAGCAATTTGAAATATTATTCTACTTGGAATTGCTGTTTAAATGTTTAAACACATACCCAAAAAAAAAACGTTTTTTTTTGTTAAATTTTTCAATGTTTTCTTTAGAAATTAAATTATAAACCAGTAGTCAAAAACCAAGAAACTATATATATTTTTTTTGTTGTAGGAAGATGAAGCAGTAAAGACAATAGTAAAGAGCAAACGTGAGTTACCGACTTCAGATTTACCAAGCTTAGAGCCACAGACATCCAAAACAAATTGGAAATCATATACTCCTGTCGACTTAAAAAGAAATGTGGACCCACTTCTGGATATTACCAACAACTGTGCAAGCACATCCCAAAAGGATGATTTTATCTCTGTAAGTGACACACAAAAATTTTAATACGTACTTTTATTAAAATTAATAATTTGATTTTAGAACACCCCATTAAGAACACACCGTCGACGTCCTACAAAAACTGTTAAAACTTTAACATCATCTATAGTGGCAGAAAAATATGATTTATTGCTGGATAGGCGACTTATGCTCATTGAAAAGCAAATAAGACAGCTCGATGAAGATCAAGAAGCCAAAAAAGAAAAGAAAAACTTGAATTGGAATCGCTAGAGCTTAATATACAAATTAAGAGAAAACGGTTGAATTTATTATAAATATATATATTTTTTGTTTCATTATACATTTTTGTAATTAACAGTGTACATTTTATTAGTAAAAAAACATTTTTAAAAACCTAATTTTTACAAATTCATAAAAAAATTATTTATCAGTACCCTTCTATGGTCATAGACATTATTTTCCCGATAATTAGGCTGTACTTCAATATCACCTTGGGCTATTAGGTAATTGAGTTCCTCAGCATTAATATTTTCTGGAGGTGGAACATCTTCATTTACGATTTGAGCCACATTATGTAAGACAGCAGTACTAACTATAACTGATAATGCAGTGTCTAATTGGCATCTCAAGCCATATGCCAGAACAGGAAATCGTCTTTTCCAAACACCAAAAGTCCTTTCTATAGTATTCCTTGTTCTTATATGGGCCTCATTATACCTATTTTCCTCTGGTCTTATGGGATTTCGAAGTGGTGTTAATAAATAGGGTTTTAATGTATAGCCACTGTCACCCAAAATATATAATTAAAATTAACATAAATCAGAAATAAATAGAAACATCCAACAATTTGAAAAAATATTAAATTCATATTGTATACCTAGAAGAACACTATTGGGAAATTCTCCTGCTTCAAAACGTGCTCTAATATGGCTATTATTACAAATTGTCATGTCATGTGCCGAGCCTGGCCACCGAGCGACAATATCCATTATATTTAATTGACTGTCACAGTGGTTTATTGAAAAGTAACCTTTTCTGTTTCTGAATACCTCTGCATCATCCCCACCTAAAATCAAAATAATAGATTATTTTACTTTTTAATTGCTTGGCATAAAATTGCCAATGGTGTATATTCAAAAGAATACCTTTACTATTAATAAAAACCAATACTGTTTTCTGTAATTCTTACCAGGAGACTGAATTTTTATGTGACTACCATCAACACTTCCAATTACCCTAGGGAATCGAGATATGTGATAAAATTCATTTTGAATATGTAACATCTCCTGATTAGTAGGCATTTTTATATAATTTGGTCTAAGCCTGGCAATCTCATGGGAAACTTTTTTAATTATTTTTGAAGTTGTAGTTTGGTGCATGCCCATAAGATCTCCTATCATATTCTGATGGCTACATGATCCATAAAAACGCAGTGCTGTTAAAAGTTGATTGATAGGTGACACACTGTTATTCCTAAAAAAAACAGTATATATTAAAGATAAACCCTTCTCTTTTGAATATCATTTCTTAATATACTGACAATATTTTTAATATATAAAAAATTTCATAACCTTATTAAGCACACAGTTATGCATCTATCAATTTTTATATTTAAATAATACTTACAAGTCATTATTAAATTCAAGATTGTGTTCAATTCTTTGCAAAATTTGCAAAACAGTTTCTTTTGCAAACGAAATCGTCTGAAAAAAGATAAATTATCCATGGTATCAAAATGATTTGTGCGGTCATATATTCTTCTCGGAAAACCGAAATCAATAATATCTAAAATATCTTCATCATCTTTAAGAAATATTTGATCTTCTAGTTCCATATTTAATTTCAATATTCAAACGTAACACAAGCTTATAAACAAAAAGGAGAAAAGTTAGGTTAATTACTTTCTCTAATTTTTGGGCTTAAGCTTAAGCTTCCCAAATTGCAGGCTTAAGTTAAAGCTGGCTTAACTGCTGTACGTAGGACGGTACTTACGAAAACCAAGAGTTAATCCGGCTTTATTGGTTAAGCCGGTTTAAAGCAATACGGAGAATACCGCCCTTAGATTTCGATTTGTTTATGTAGTACAAAGATTCATTGAGCAGAGCATCTTTTCGTTTATTACTAAACCCTTCATGCTTCTTCGATTGTTGGTTATTGCAAGATTGATACATGTTTGAGATAGGTGAGCAAAGTTTATAAACACAATGTATATAGAACCACTGCTTATATAACAATTTGATAGTAGTGGGGTTCAATGAAGGGTAGGGGAATATGATTACAAATTTTAATTTTTAATAAAAAAAAATTAAAATTTTCTTTCGACGCATCAATCGTCTCAAAAAAATGACGAAACATACCATAACCTGATCATTAGTATTATACGTAGGGTGTTCAGTAAGTTTTGAGATACTTTGTAACTAAACAGGGCAGGAAAGTAACAATAATGTTTTTCGTTTGTACATGTCATGACATGTCGTAGTCCTACATAGTTATTAGTAAACTATTAGTTTTGCGCCAGTTCGTGTCCAGCGATTTTAGCGCAATGGCGTCGTGGACGACTATCGAGTGCCGTGCAATTTTGAAATACAACTTTTCACGTGGGTTATCTCAAGAACAATGTTTAGAAGAAATGAAGCCTATACTTGGTGATGACTGTCCATCTCGTGCGACCATATACAGATGGTACAAACAATTTCAGTGGGGCTCGTTTTCGCTTGAAGACGCCTCACGCTCAGGTAGACCGTGTAAAGTAGTTATTTCAGAAAAACATATCTGCCGTCCAAAAAGCTATTGAAACAAACCGACGAATTACCTGTTGACAGTTAGAAAAGACATTGAACGATGCCACAAAAAGCTTTGATGGGTTGTCCTCTGGAGTTGACACAGTGATCCTGTAGAGAAATATACTTTGTGCACATCAGGGCTTCAAAACTAAAGTGGTGTTAGTCACCTTGTTTAAAAAACTTTACTTATTGTATTTTTATATTGTTTAAATTCCTGTTTATTTTCTGCCAGAGCGGTTTAAGTCATAGTTTGGCAGTAGATCATCGGCGTAACTACAGGGAGGACTAGGGGTTGCCCCTCCCCCAGGTGTTGCAAGCCCCTTCTCAGAAAAAAATTACCTATATGGTATATGTGTAGAAATAAAGCTTTAGTGATGTCCGGGCCCCTCCTAGAGTATTGCCAGGCCCCCCTAGGCTCCCTCCATGTTTGAAGGCTACTTACGCCTATGCAATAGACGAATGGATCTCACATACTAATAAAATTAGCTTTAAATTAACAACATTTAACAATTATTTTTTAACTTTCGGGACTAATATCTCAAAATATATTTTTTTCTTACACCCCTCTGGTTCTGAGCCTCTCAGGCTGTTGCCCTCCTCCAAAATCATATTCTGCGTACGGTCCTTTCTTATAGTAGGTGGATATAGCAATAGTGCCGACTTAATTTTGAACAACCTGTATAAATGAGTTTTTTTCCTTACTTTGTCACTAATTTTTTAAGGAAAATTTACTAGTCCCTATTTTATATGCTATAAATTAAATATATACCTTGTCATTTACAGGTATCGTTATTAGTTTATATTAGTTTGCTTGTTAAACATCATCTTTAACTTAGAAAAACATATACATTTTCCTCTTGCGTGACTCTAGATTACCATCACCGATCAAAATTTTATGATAATATCAAGATTAAAATAAAGAAACTATATTCGAGACTTGGAAAACACGAATTTTCTCTCATAAAAACGGTATTACGAGGCATTCGTTTAATATCGAGAGATTTTGCATAGCTAACCCTATTTAAAGACCAAAAATATTTTTGTTTTTTGTATCTAAACGGTGCAAGAAAGTAAAATTGATGTTTTTGTTTGTACATATCATGACATATCGTAGTCCTACATAGTTATTAGTAAACTATCAGTTTTGCGCCAGTTTGTCTCCAGCGATTTTAGCGCAATGGCGTCGTGGACGACTATCGAGTGCCGTGCAATTTTGAAATACAACTCTTCACGTGGGTTATCTCAAGAACAGTGTTTAGAAAAAGTGAAGCCTATACTTGGTGATGACTGTCCATCTAGTGCAACCATATACAGATGGTACAAACAATTTCAGCGGGGCTCGTTTTCGCTTGAAGACGCCTCACGTCTCAGGTCGACCGTGTGAAGTAGTTACCCCAGAAAACATAGCTGCCGTCCAAAAAGCTATAGAAACAAACCGACGAATTACCTGTCGACAGTTAGAAGAGACATTGAACATTAGTTTAGCAACATTACACACGATCATACATGAGCACTTGGGTTTTAGAAAAATTTGTACTCTTTGGGTTCCACACAAGTTAACTCCCGAGCAGCAGACACAAAGAGTGAATTGGTGTAAAAAATGATGTCCAAATTTCAGGAGGGTAAATCTAGAGACATACTATTGATCGTCACGGGAGATGAAACTTATCTTTATTATTACGACGTCTCAACTAAACAACAGAATAAGAAATGGGTTCTCGAAGGTGAAGAAACTTCGACCGAAGTTCACAAATCAAGATCTGTAAAAAAATAGTGATAGTTGTTTTCTTTGGTTCAAGAGCAATAATTGAACGTGCTGTGCTCCAAGAACAGAAGACCGTAAATTCTCTCTGGTGCACCACAGTATGCCTTTCAAAACTTATAGAAAAGTTTAGAGTGATTCGCCCAAACTCGCAACTCGCTAGCTGGTCCCTTCATCATGACAATGCTCCACTTCATCGAGCTGAACTGACCAGTCAATTTTTGACAGATGCAGACTTGAGACTTTTGGAACATCTGCCTTATAGCTCCGACTTGGCGCCGTGTGACTTTGAGTTGTTTCCTTTTGTCAAGAGCCAACTGAACGGACAAGAGTTTAAAACTGAAGACGCGCTACTGGAGGCCTGGGATAAAATATGCACTGAAATTTCAAATGAAAAGTGGAAAGCTATTTTCAGTGACTGGTTTGTTAGAATGGAAAAATGTATTCAATGTGGTGGACATTATTTTAAAAAATCAAATAAATGTACGTATATCTCAAAACTTTTCGAACACCCTACGTAATTGGTTATCACACTTTTCGCGGTCTTCGAGTAGTGCGGTTCACGTTTACATAGAAGTCTACATAGACTTCCCGGGTAGGCGGCTGAAGGCGTCGTACGAGTGTTGCTGTACCCTTGGGGATCGAGAAAGATTCACGCTAAATTGTGGCTTCTTTCTTCTGGGACTAAGCGCTGTGAGTGAAGATTCCTAAAGCCTGAGGTTTTTACGTTTTGGTGTTGAACACATGGTGTCTTCGTATGGTCGAGGAAGTGCGCATGCCTTGCGGAAAAGCATCAGTGGTGAAAGTGACGGTTATGCGCGATACCAGTAGCAGCCCTTGGCTTGACAGCCATAATTTATACGTGTTCAGAAGTTCATCGCTGTTGTTGATTGTTAGAAGAGTTTCTTATTCATATGCTAGAAAAGTCTGGGAGTTTCGAGCTCGATTATCCAGATTTTCTACGGACAAAGCCGGGAAAGCCTATAGACAATAGCTTATATGACCGAAAGGGGAGAACTGGCGAGTTGACTTAGTATCAGAGCCATAAAACAAAGAGATAGATAAATAGATAAAGCAAAGATAATTCATATTCATCGTCGTGCCGTATTTCAAAACCTTCATGGGTAATTTTTCCCCATGCTACTATGGGATAAAAATCCATTATTTTCGCCAAAAAGCAACTTTCCAATTTTAATTGCTCTTGCTGCGTATTTAAAAGTAGATACTTTAAACTACATGTACACAAAATTATAATAGGATTTGACGACTTCTGTTAGGGTTATAAGAAACTTAAAAAGGTATTTTAAGAATCAATGAAAATCATACAACTAAAAATAATTAAGTATTAAATAAAAAGTGTTTTAACTTTGTCGATAAATTTATAATAATTTATATTATTCTTACCCATGTAAACATAAATATACATTTAATTTACTAAGTTTATTATTAGCCTAGTATACTAAAAAAAGTAAAAGAATTAAACTAATAAAAGCTATTGTTGTGTTTCCGATGCAAAGCCTTGCAAAGTGTCGCTACTTTTGTCAAACATTTTTTACCATTTTCTTTATCAGTTTTTGTACTAACAATTGCCTTGCTACTTTTTGCTACTTCCGAGTATAAGGACAGATACAAGTATTTTTTATAATTTACAAGGTTTTTCATTTAAAAATTAATATTTTTTGTCCTACACTGTATATCTTAAAAGATAAAAGCATTCTGATGAAAAATACGGATTCTACAAAATTTACACAACAAAACAGTGTTTTTATTTATTTTATTCGTTAAAAAATAAATAAAGTTGGAAAGATGTAACTTTATTACGCTTCTAAGGATAATTAAAAATTATTCTTCAGATTTGGATGGTCATATTTCCGAAACTAATTGAGATAGACATATCAAATGTGGTATTTTTTTAAAGCTTTTTAAAAGTTTTTTTTGGTGGTGAAATAATATACAGAGTGTTTCATTTAAAAAAATCATACTTATTATCGTACCGAATTAAGCAAACATCCTGATATTTAAGTTTATTTTGTGTGGACCTTGTTAAGTAGAATAAAAAGCAGATACAAAGATGCCACAAGCGTCATACAAATAAAGACGCCAACTATCGCTGTCTAAACGCGTCGTTTACATCGTGTGCGAGCAACAAAAAGAAGAATAATTGAAAGTAAGACAGAAGTGATGACGCCATGGCATCTTTTCTACTGGCGAGAACTTTACCTGCTGACGTCAAAAAAGTGATCATCACTATGACGGCGTTGTCGTATTAACTCTTACTATCACAAAATTTATTATCGTTAGCGTCGCTCCTAGTTAAAAAAAAATACAGGTTGAGCTAAATAACATAACACATAGGCATTGTGAGGAAAAGAGACAATCTTACTAAATCCCGGCATGTAAACATGCGTGACTAATACTGCTTGTTTTGTTATTCTATTACTTGCCGATGTACCAAAACTGCTTGCTCAAGCAGTATTCTATTCTATTCTATTTTTTTGTTGGTTTTGGTCCTTTCAGGTCCAATCCACCACTTTCCCTCTTCCGGACTATGCTTTCCAGGGATTCGTCGTCGGTAAATCTGGATAATCGAGCTCGTAGCTCCCAGAAATTCCAAAAAGAAATATTTCCATCCATTTAAGAAATGCCTCGTGTTCACCACCAAACAGGATACATTCAGCTTATAAGAATCTTCGCTCACAGCGCTTAGATCCAGAAGAAAGATGTCGTCAATTTAGCGTGAATCTTTCCTTGATCCCCGAAGGTAAAAAACGTTCGTACGACACCTCTAGCCGCCACTCCGGGAAGAACTTTGTAGTCCTCTACGCACGTCCGCACTGTCCGGAGGTCAAACAAAGAGTCCTCAAGCAGTATATATTCCGTATATTTTAATAATGGATTCATATAACGTAAAATTTTCGAAACAAGGCGAAATCTCTCAACATAACTAATGTCTAAACTATTCGGACTTCTTCCAAGAAACCTAATTTTCTCATTTATATACATGCAACCCCGATTTGGTTATTATTTTCATAGACGAACTGTATGCCGCGCACATGTTTTGGACACGCCTTTTCTTAAATTTAAATGCCTGAAACAAGTTTACAAAAGAGCTTTTTCTGAACTTGCATTCTATAGCTTTGTTCGCGGGTTTGATTCTGAACCGGTTCTGGGACTATTCGCATGCGCAGTGAAAAAGCAGCGTTCGCGGTTAGTAAAATCCTGAATTTTTAGTAACAGTTCTGTGTTCGCGGGTTACAATGGAATCAGTTCGTTACCGGTTCGTAACCTGATTAGTAGTCCTGGGATTTTTGTTGGAACTAAAAGTTCAGTTCGGAATTTCCTGCGCATTGTCGACATGGTCAGCTGTTTTCTGTTTTTGTGGTAACCGTTGTATTACAGTTTATTTGTTTTTGTCACTTTTTATGCGGGTTTATATACCTGTTGAATTTTTATTTTTTATTTTTCTGATTCTGAGCGTATATAATCAAATGATGTTTACTTGTATTCCGTATGAATGTATGTATGCAATAAAATAAATAAAGATTTAATTAAAAAATATAGACATTATTACAAGATTTTACCATTTCTTGTTGTTTGAATTTTATCTTTAGTTAAATACACATACTTATGTTAAAAACGAGAGGAGGCAGAATCCCTCGTCTTCCGCGAAGAGACCTCGAGTGGCTTTCGACAGTATAACAATTTACCTTTTTGTTTGAATTTATTTTTTTTTTGTGTAGGATCCAATTTAACCATAAAAAATCCTAACCAAACGGCTAGGTTAGAATGCATCCTCAGTTGTATAGAAAATCGTTCGCGGTAAATAAAAATTCCGAACTAATAAATAACTAGACATGCGCTTTAAAACAATTCTAAACCAGTTCGATTCTGGTTCAGAATCAGTTCATTACTAGACCCGCGAACAAAGCTTATATACCTTATAAAACTAGCATTTCTACAAAACGATTTGTGTGACTCAACAAGAAATAAAAATCACATTCTGCGATTGAGGTCACAAGCATGTGCGTGTCACCCTTTCATAGAGGGGTGACTGGATGACCGGCTGACCGGTGCTAATTCACAGGTTTTATCTTTTTAGATTCGACATTAGATAAACGGACGTTTGTCGTGATTCAGGATTTCTATTAAAAGTCAGAATTACCCCTAAGGGTGGTTTTTTATAAGTCTACCGTTTTCTTTCGTGTGATAAGTATACCGAGTTAATAAAAAGTACTGTAACTCTTAAATATCTTTAAACCACTAAAAGCTATTTCATACAGACGCGAAATAGTTATTTACATTACAAGATGCGAAAGTTTACTTTTTGGTGTGAGGTGGTTTTTAAATGGCCGAGGCGAAGCCGAGGCTATTTAAAACCTCCGAACACTTGAAAGGCCTTTCGCATCGTGTAATGTATTATATTTTTTATCCAACACTTACATATAATATCTACATAATTGATCAGATTTTGAGGATATAAAGTGTACTATAAGTCACTAGTGAGCTAAAGTACCCTTTAGCTCACTAGTGAATTATAGACAATACAAAATTTTGTTGCTGGTGTTGACAATGACAAGTAACAAATAATGGATGACGTTTTCAAATTATTTTCGATATTAAAAACGATTTATACGAAAGTGTTGGATAAAATTTTGTATTAGACACGTGAGTTATTACATATAAGTCACTTAAGAAAATTACCTCTCTCGCCCTTCGGGCTCGAGAGTTAAACTTTTCTTGCGTGACTTATATGTAATATAACTCACTTATCTAATAAATAACTATTCTGCTACTGTTCTATGTATTGCATAATTTAATAATCATTAACATCATGTTTTAATAGAAATATCAGAGATTTTGAAATTTTACCTGTTAAAAATTAATCCATAGCAACACATTTATTGTTGACATTGTCTGTCATCAGCACTTGTCAGATATTGAATTATTGTTAATTTAGTATAAATCCATTCCCATTTTAAAATGTTAAATGAATATGAAAATGGCATCCAAAAGGCAACTGACCTTGCGTGTGCCTCACTTCTGCCAGACAAATCTAAAGAGAGGTACCATCAAACATATAAATCGTTTTCTGAATGGCTTGCTACAAAAAATGTGGGGCGGATTGACGAGAATGTGATGTTGGCGTATTTTCAAGAAAAATCCGAGTCTTTATCACCACCAACCCTCTGGTCTGTATATTCCATGCTCAAGTTAACAATTTCCGTAAACAAAAATCAAGATATTTCGGAGTTCAAGAAACTAGTTGCTTTTATTAAAAGGAAAAACGATGGTTATGAGGCAAAAAAGTCAAAAATTTTTAAAAAGAAGAAATCATAAAGTTTTTACTTAACGCGCCTGATCAAAGTTACTTAGCACTGAAAGTAATAGCCATTATGGGAGTGGCTGGGGCATGCCGGACAGACGAAATATACAGAATGAAGCTAAGTGATGTAGAAATAAGAAATGACGTGGCTATAGTAAAAATAGTGGAGTCTAAAAATAAAGTTAAAAGAAACTTTGTAGTAACCAACGATGAAGGCTCAGTTCCTTATGTCAGATTTCTACAGGAATATATTAAGCTGAGACCAAGGAATGCTCTAGATGAGCGCTTATTGTATCGTTATGAAAGAGGTAAATGTGTTAATCAAGTAATTGGAAAGCACACTATTTCAAATGTACCTAAAGAAATTGCGAAGTTTTTGAAGCTTGAAGACATCAGTAGATACACTGGCCATTCTTTTAGAAGAACGTCAACTACGTTCCTTGCCAATGCTTCGAATGTCGATATTTTGGACTTAAAAAGGCATGGAGGTTGGAAGTCTTCTTCTATTGCGGAGGGATATATTGCTAAATCCTATAGTAATAAGGTGGGAATTTCAAAGAAGATTTTACACGAAATTCCTACCAATATTTCCTCTAATGAAGTAACAGTGAAAAATATGAATATTAACGTAGTTAAAGGTGATAACGATACCCCAACAACAAATTTAAAAACTGTTAATTCAAGTATTATTCCTCCAATTTCTTTTGCTAATTGCTCAAATTGCACAATTACTTTTAATGTCAATACCTAACCTAGTTTTTTAAAATATTTTGTCATAAATTAGTTACTTTTTATAAATAAATCCTAATATTTCCCACAAGCATATTTTCTTTTTTTTACTCTTACTTTTTGTCCAGGCGCTGAAAATATTACTTTCGTAGCTAGCAACGCTGAGCAACCAGGTAACACGAAGGTTCTCTTTCGTTATCATTCGCGTTTCTAGGACCACAAAGTTTTCTTATTTATACAGTAGTAGAAAAAGCAAATTGCGAAAGCGAATATTTGGCCAAAAAATTCGCGTTTTTTGTCATGTTCATACAGCTGCGAAATTCGCCGAAATTCTAGGCAACAACATAACCTACAAATTTCTATATTGTTTTTATTTCGGTGGTGACGCTACGCTTGGGTTCTTTTGAGATTTTCTTTGTTTTTCCTTTTAATAATATAACATTTATCTGATGTGATGAATAAAGAAAATAGCACATTTATTTGGCAACTAAGACGTAGAAACGCTGCAAATTTGTTATAAATAAAAAGGGCTTAAAAACTTAATATAAATTTAAATTAAAAAACACAAAATACTTGAGAAAATGAACACAAAAATAACGTTCCAAACAGCTAATAGAATGACATAAAAATAACAATAACAAAATTGTTTTTGAAATGACATATGACAAATAACCTCTTGTTTCCACGCATATGCGTACGCGAATATTCGCCAGAAATTAAAATAATCTTAAGTTTCCCGCTCACTAGATTTTAAATTTTGCGAATTCGCAACATCTTTAAACTATCTTTATTTTGAATTACCCGCCTTTAATTTCATGTGAAATTGACCAATGAGAATGAAATTCGCGTTTCGCAATTCGCTTTTCGCGTCTGTATAAACTAGCTTTAAAGCTACATTTAACTAATTTGGTATCTGAAAGGTATCGGGCACGAAGAATTTAATAGATATATCGGCACCGTTGCCAGATTTCCCAGTTTTGTGCTACAGGTATCTTTTCCTTTTTTTTATGGAATGCCTTATATATTTTAATTAAAATAAATTGCGGAGGCCAAATTTAACACGTCCACAAATTTTCAAAATTTAATTTTTACCAGCTGTTAAGATAAAATGACAACACAACATTTTAGTTCAGATGCGCTCCACGCCACTGCATTTTTCTAAAATAAAAATATTTTTTAAACTTCTCATTAGATTTGGAAAAATTTGACCTCTTGACTTTTTTATTTGATGTACGGTTTTCGCGTAAATAAATAAAAACCATTTCTCGGCACGGTCATTTCGTATCGATACGATTAAATTCGTGAGCAAAAAAAATCACCTTTTTTTTATTTTTAAATTTTACTTAAAAAACATGAAAAATCTTCATATAAAAATTTGTCCTAAACGTCTTAGTTTTCGAAATACAGGGTGTTAAGATAATATTTTAGAAAAATGCAGTGGCGTACCATTATTTTATTAAAAATATTAACCTTAAACCCCTCATGGACGACACTGGCAATAATTAATTGTTTTCTTGGATACCAAAAATGTATTTTGGTGTATAGAAGGCGTCTCCTAAATTTTTTAAAAATATCTCATTTGGTATAAAAGTTATTACGAAAAAGCAATAATTTTTAACACCCTGTAGTTCAAAAACTAAGAGGTTTAGGACATTACTTTAAAATATTACAAATGCTTTTTGGGAACCTAAAACTTATTATATGTTATTATAAATTTACACCCCCTTAACATTATTACTTTTTATTGTACAAAATAAACTAAAATATCAGCTTGTTTGGTTAATTCGGTAGTATTCTAATCAGTAATCCGATGATTATTATCTCATATGATATACAGGGTACGACAATAGGTATGATTTTTTAAAATGAAATACCCTGAATATTATATCACCACCAAAAAATATTTTAAAATGCTTTAGAAAAATACTATATTTGATGTGTCTATCTCAATTAGTTTCGGAAATTTGACCATCCAAATCTGAAAAATAAGTTTAAATTATTCTTAGAAGCGTAATAGAGATACATCTACTAAATTTTTTATTTTTTAACGTTTAAAATAAATAAAAAACACTGTTTTGTTGGGTAGATTCTGTAGAATCCATATCTTTTAGGATATACAGTGTAGGACAAAACATATTAAATTTTAAAATGGAAAACCTTGTAAATTATAAAAAATCTTGTATCTGTCCTTACACTCAGAAGTAGCAAAAAGTAGGAAGGCAATTGTAAGTACAAAAACTGATAAAGAAAAAGGTAAAAAATCTTTGACAAAAGTAGCGAGACTTCGCGAAACTGCATCGGAAACACAACAATAGTTCTTATTATTTAAACTCTTTTACTTTTTTTAGTAAACAAGGCTAATAATAAACTAAGTAGATTAAATGTTGTATATTTATGTTTACTTAAAATACATTTTCAAGTTTCTTATTACCCCAATAGAAATCGTCATATCCTTTTATAATTTTGCGTACATATAGTTTGAAGTATCTACTTTGAAATACACAGCATGAGCCATTAAAATTTCAAAGTTGCTTTTTGGCCAAAATAATGGATTTATATCCCATAGTATATCGGCGCGTCGCTGTAAAGGATAGCGGCGCCTTTGTATAAAATAGTCCGATTGCAGGCGGCCTTTTTGTGTTTTTTTTGTAATATTTTCAAAGGGTACCGAATTTGCGCTTTTAAAATGTTTATTGGGTCAGTATAGAAAAGTAGATAAATCAAAAATTCGAGCAAATATTCCCAATAAAACTAAAAATTAAATGCAACAACAGCTGTTCATTGCATTACACAAGACACAAGACCCCATACGGAGCTCTAATTTGACACAGGCCCCATAGAGTCCCCGGAGAAAAACCTAATAGAGCCACGATCAAAGCCCAACACAATAATTACCTGATTATAACTCCGAACCGATTCAATGATTGTCACATTACCCCAAACATTGCTCCCTTGCGTTTTCTACCCTGGAGGAACAATTACTTTTCATTTGATTTGTCTTCTGGACCCTCCGATTATTGTATTCATTGATTGGAATTGTCTTTTTTTTCTTTCTTTTTTCTTTGTTTCAGATGATTTTATTACTTGTATTTTAATTACAAAGAACTTGATTTTATTTTTAACACGCTTTTATTAGCTTGGGTTGTAACTACTATCTATCCATCTATCTATCTATCTATGTAACGGAATCTTTGAGCCTAATTTTTACCAACTTCCAGCGATTCAATTTCTTTGAAACTTTGCACACGTATCAAGGACCGATGACAATGCAATAATTTAAAAACAGTATCCCGTTATCCTGATTAGGACCGCCAGGATAAATAAATTCCTTTACAGATCCTCTGTGTCTCTTGACAAAATGGCGAAGGAATTTTTTAGTGAATAAACTGGAGCATTTATTTTTAAAAAACTAATTGATATATCGAACTAAAAAATGAAAAATAAATAATAGTTTAAAAAACTAAAAAACACGCTTTTATATGCAACCGAACTAAAAATTAGAAAATAATTTTTCATTACAAAGAGTTTGTCACTTCAGAATAAAAGCGTGGGGTGCTTAATATATTAAATGTTATAATTATTCTATTTGCAAATATCTATGAGGGAAAAGTTATGAAAAATAGTAAAATGCACCCCACGCTTTTTACTCTGAAGTGACAAACTTTGTAATGAAAAATTATTTTCTAATTTTTAGTTCGGTTGCATATAAAAGCGTGTTTTTTAGTTTTTTTAAACTATTATTTATTATAATTTGCTTTGTTTTTAACACGCTTTTATTAGCTTGGGTTGTATGTATGTATGTATGTATGTATGTAAAGGAATCTTTAAGCTTAATTTTCACCAGCTTCCAGCGATTCGATTTCTTTGAAACTTTGCACACGTATCAAGGACCCATGACAATGCAATAATCTGCAAACAGTATCCCGTTATCCTGATTAGGATCGCCAGGACAAATAAATTCCTTTATAGATTTTCTGTAGGAGAGTAACAGAGAAAGAGCTAGTGCCCGATCTGCGCATGCGTGCAGTTTCGGACGTACTCTCAGCATAAGGCTGACAGAAACTTGTTCGGAGTAGTTGCGTTCTGAAACCCCATGCAACAGTAAAGCTTTAAATGAAATGATTAGATTACGAAATAGTTCGTGAAACATTTCAATATCACATGTCCGCAGAAAACTAATTGATATATCGAACTAAAAACGGAAAAATAAATCATAGTTTAAGAAAACATGCTTTTATATGCAACCGAACTAAAAATTAGAAAATAATTTTTCATTACAAAGAGTTTGTATTACAGTAATAAAAGGTCAAACAATGAATCATAATTATATACCTCAAAAAGGAATTATAATAAAATTTAAGATAATAACAGAATAATTCACTTCAGAATAAAAGCGTGGGGTGCTTAATATATTAAATGTTATAATTATTTCTTTTGTAAATATCTATGAGGGAAAAGTTATGAAAAAATAGTAAAATGCACCTCACGCTTTTTACTCTGAAGTGACAAACTCTTTGTAATGAAAAATTATTTTCTAATTTTTAGTTCGGTTGCATATAAAAGCGTGTTTTTTAGTTTTTTTAAACTATTATTTATTATAATTTGCTTTGTTTTTAACACGCTTTTATTAGCTTGGGTTGTATGTATGTATGTATGTATGTATGTAAAGGAATTTTTAAGCTTAATTTTCACCAACTTCCAGCGATTCTGATTTCTTTGAAACTTTGCACACGTATCAAGGACCCATGACAATGCAATAATCTGCAAACAGTATCCCGTTATCCTGATTAGGATCGCCAGGACAAATAAATTCCTTTATAGATTTTCTGTAGGAGAGTAACAGAGAAAGAGCTAGTGCCCGATCTGCGCATGCGTGCAGTTTCGGACGTACTCTCAGCATAAGGCTGACAGAAACTTGTTCGAGTAGTTGCGTTCTGAAACCCCATGCAACAGTAAAGCTTTAAATGAAATGATTAGATTACGAAATAGTTCGTGAAACATTTCAATATCACATGTCCGCAGAAAACTAATTGATATATCGAACTAAAAACTGAAAAATAAATCATAGTTTAAGAAAACATGCTTTTATATGCAACCGAACTAAAAATTAGAAAATAATTTTTCATTACAAAGAGTTTGTATTACAGTAATAAAAGGTCAAAGAATGAATCATAATTATATACCTCAAAATAGAATTATAATAAAATTTAACATAATAACAGAATAATTCACTTCAGAATAAAAGCGTGGGGTGCTTAATATATTAAATGTTATAATTATTTCTTTTGTAAATATCTATGAGGGAAAAGTTATGAAAAAATAGTAAAATGCACCCCACGCTTTTTACTCTGAAGTGAATTATTCTGTTATTATCTTAAATTTTATTATAATTCTATTTTGAGGTATATAATTATGATTCATTGTTTTACCTTTTATTACTGTAATACAAACTTTTGTAATGAAAAATTATTTTCTAATTTTTAGTTCGGTTGCATATAAAAGCGTGTTTTTTAAACTATTATTTATTTTAAGAATTACTTTAGGGAAAATATATAGGGTGATATTAAATATTATCCTAAAAGTGTTAACTTTTAAGATACAGGGTAGTAAAGTTTGAAACAAAAAATATACCATCTTTGATAACACTTATTTCTCCCTTGAGTTTTTGCCCCGAAGGAACAATTACTTTTCATTTGATTTGTCTTCTGGACCCTCCTATTATTGTATTCATTGATTGGAATTGTCTTTTTTTTCTTTCTTTTTTCTTTTGTTTTAGATGATTTTATTACTTTAATTTTAATTACAAAGAAGTTTCTTTGATCAATTTTACTTAAATAATTACTTTTGTCTTTCTGAGAATTATTACTTTCAGGGAAAAATATACGAGGTGATATTAAAAAGAAAAGCTCAAAACCTAAGTCCTAACTTTTGAGATATAGATAGTAAAGTTAAAAAATATATACTCCTTGTGATATCACTCATTGCTCCCTTGAGTTTTCATCCCAAAGAAACAATTACTTTTCGTTTGATTTTTCTTCTGGACCCTTCGATTATTGTATTCATTAATTTAAATTGTTTTAGTTTTTTAGATGATAAAGTTTTTTTTCTATAATATCTGTGATAGGTACCACTTGTTCTACCGTGCAAAGGCAAAGAGTCTATTCGCAAAAATACAGTTTTGGGAAAATCGACATTTTTCGTTTTATCCATTTTGATAATAGATTGTTTTGTTAACGTCCTAACTTGAAAACGTCCCCCTAGAAACATCTTTTAAATATCCAACTCTATAATAGTTATTTTTGCACTGATGGCGTAAAATAGCACTTTTACGCCTGCGGCTGAAAGTTGTTGCCCGAGCTCCGCGAGGGCAAAGGGCAACAATCAGCTGTCGTAAAAGTGCTTCACGCCAGAGGTGCAATCAATATTTTTACACGACTGAAATTAATATACAAGCATTCTCTTTAGTTAGGAGCAAATTTTCCAGCTTTTATTGCTTCAAATTGTAATCAGTATAATTAAATAAATTGTTGTTTAAAAAAAATGGGCATTATTAAATTTTATTATTGTTTTATAAATTTATAAATGCGAGCATTTTTAATACTTTTTAGCCCTAGGGCGTGAAAATGCAATTTTACGCCCTGAAATGGAGGGGTAAAATTATATTTTACGCCTGGTCGTACAAAAAACTTTTTTGCACATGAAATCAATGTATAAAAAAGAAAATTACCAATTTTGTGATTAGACTCTTTTGCCTTTGCACGGTAGCATTGCTTCCTTGAGTTTATACCACGAATTCCCCGAAGGAACAAGTACTTTTTAACACGCTTTTATTAACTTGGGTTGTAACTATCTATCTATCTATCAATCTATCCATCTGGCTGCCTATGTAACGGAATCTTTGAGCCTAATTTTAACCAACTTCCAGCTATTCGATTTCTTTGAAACTTTGCACATGTATTAAGGACCCATGACAATGCAATAATCTGCAAACAGTATCCCTTTATCTTTTTTTAATCGCCAGGAAAAAAAAATCCATTATATTATAAAAACAACACCTAGGATGCCATCTGTTGGAAAAATTTCAAACTTTGCTATTAAATGAGGAAGAAATTTTTAGTGGATTGCAAAGTTTTGACAACGGTCCAAACATTTCCTGGAGTGCAATCTGTTGGCAAAATTTAAAACTTTGCTACTTAATGAAGAAGAAATTTTTTAGTGAGTTGCAATCTTTTGCAAATTTTAAAATTTGCTACCATTGTCATTTCATAGGGGGCTGGTTATTTTCTTTTTGCTGCTTAATTAATTAGTATGTTCTAATTTACTGTTATATTAAGAATTTTGTGCAATATAACGAACTAAAAAATGAAAAATAATTAATAGTTTAAAAAACACGCTTTTATATGCAACCGAACTAAAAATTAAAAAATAATTTTTCATTAAAAAAATATTTTCACTTCATAGTAAAAGCGTGGGGTGCATTTTACTATTTTTTCATAACTTTTCCATCATAGATATTGGCAAATATAATAATTATAACATTTAATATATTAAGCACCCCACGCTTTTTACTATGAAGTGAAAATATTTTTTTAATGAAAAATTATTTTTTAATTTTTAGTTCGGTTGCATATAAAAGCGTGTTTTTTAGTTTTTTAAACTATTAATTATATTTGATTTGTTCCGATGATTGTATCCATTGATTGGAACTGTCCTTTTTTTTTCAGATGATGACTTTTATTTTAATTATATGATATTTTAAAGTAGTTTGTTTAATCGATTTTATTTTTTATAAAAAGCTTAGCTTTTCTGAGAATTACTTTGGGGGAAAAATAAATATAGTGTTTTGGAATAAGATGCTGATCGTGGAGGGTGTGAATGTTTTGGGTGATTTTAAGAAGAAAAGTTCAAATAAACCAGTCCTAAATGTTCTGTTTTTTTTTGAGCCACCAAGTGCTAAATTTAAAAAAGCCTTTTTTTATAATATCTTCTTCACATCAACGACCTTCTTTCGTCCACAACCAATCCAATTCATAGTTATGCTGACGATAGTACCCTTCACTCCACTTTTCAGGTTCCCAAACCAATCTCTCAACCCGACTTGGAAAGCAAACGCAGAGCGATGCAGATATCTCTTTCGCAAGATCTTAACCTAATATTGGATTGGGGCGCCAAAAATCTCGTCCATTTTAATGCATCCAAAACACAATCGTGTTCCTTGTCGCGAAAAGAGTCATTAAATACTCATCCTCTACTTATGAGCGGCCAAGTTTTACAGAGCAAAGACACCTTCAATCTTGTGGGCGTCACATTTGAAAGTAACCTTAACTGGCATAAACACATTGTATCTATAGCCACGGCAGCTTCAAAAAACTTGGATTTCTTTTTCGAGCCAAAAAGTATTTTTCCGCTTCTAATTTATACACTTTATATGTGTCCCAAATCCGACCTCCCTTGGAATATTGTTCTCATATCTGGGGCAAGGCGTCCCCCACAACCCTAAGCATTCTTGATTCTATTCAAAGAAGAGCTATTGGTCTCATTAATGATCCTTTACTTACAGAAAGGCTTCCCTCTCTTGCCCATCGTCGGGCTGTGGGGGATTTATCGCTTTTTATATGGACTTCCATGGCTTCTGCTCTGAAGAATTGTCCAGTATAGTTCCTCCACTTACGGTTCCCAACATCAGAGACACTCGTGGTTCCGCGAGTATGCATCTCTATACGGTTCAACTGGACAGGCCCCGTACTTCTCACTTTGTTCGTTTTTATCCCTAGAGTTTCTAGATTGTGGAACCTGCTGCCCGCGGAGGTCTTTCCTTCCCCTCCAAATCTTCAAATATTTAAGTCCCGTGTCAACAAACTCCCTCTTACCTCGCTTAAGACACCCACGGTACGTTAGTATTTAGGCTTTTAGCTATCGTGGTTTGTCTAAAGATAAAAAAGAAAAATATCTGTAATGCCACTCTCAATATGAGGATATATTATTAGGATATTATATTTTGGGTGGTAACTCGAAATTTTAAATATTTTTGACTTTTGAACATTTTCACCGGAGAAGACTTTAGCCATAAAAGTGTATAAATTTCCACACAGTTGTAAATAAAATATAATACCAATTACCATTAAATTCTTGTGAAACTTAATACTCATCTTTCACCAAATTTTCCCTTTTCTTTGTCAGTTTCCCGAGGGGCGTTATAGACCTTGTCATACGGTGGCGCCTTTATCCTACAGGAGTCACTCTTCCGGATCATTCCCACTTCATCAAGTTTATCTTTTTTGTAATCTCAACCAAAGTTTTTATGTTCTTTGGGGAGAACAACGTTTATGGTTATATGTTGTCAGCCAAGTCATATGTTTTTGGACATTTTCAGATTATGAAGGATTTTTAAAATTTTATTTTTAGAAATATCAGCAAATAAAGGGTATTATTTGGAATTTCTGCTGTCTGCTCATAAGGACAAAGTATATTCATTAAATTAATTTTTAAGGATGATTTACGTGTAAACGGTTAGATTTTTCGAGTTAAATAAAAAGTCGTTTTTTAAAAACTTGCATTGGTTCTTTAAAAATTGCTAAAAACGGACTTGCTACCCAAACTTAAAAATTATGACAAAGGTAAAACACGTTTTCTCGATTTTCGGCAAAACTACAAGTCCAATAGAAAAAAGATTCTATTCTATTCTATTTCTATTTTTTTTTGGTTTTGGTCCCTTCAGGTCCAATCCACCACTCTCCCCTTTCGGACTATGCTTTCCAGGGCTTCGTCGGCGGAAAATCTGGATAATCGAGTTCGTAGCTCCCAGAAATTCCAAAAAGAAAACAAATAATTCAACAATCGATGCAATGCATAAATTGTCGGCTGTCGAACCAAGATCTGCTACTGGTGTAACGTATAACCTTCACTTACACTACTGACAGTTCCCATGGCACGCCCATCTATTTCCCGCCATTTGAGAAATACCTCGTGTTCACCACCAAAGAGGATACCATCAGCTTATAGGAATCTTCGCTCACAGCGCTTAGATCCAGAAGAAAGATGCGGTCAATTTAGAGTGAATCTTTCCTTTATCCCCGAAGGTAAAAACGTCCGTATGGCACCTCTAACCGCCTAACTTTTAGATTTTATGGTCGGCAGCCGTTCGGTTATACGAACAGTTCCGAAGTTAAAATAAGACCAAAATAAGAAACGACCTAAAACCGACATAAATGAAGCCGGTTACTATACTTATTAAGGGAGTCCTTATCCCACCATGCATCTGCGCAAGCTCAGATGTCATAATCAGGCCGGTATTATTAGTGCCTGGCCTTATTTTACAGTGCAAAAATTTTTATGGTTTCTTTACCTAAAATTACTTCACAAAACATTCATCTATGTAACAAATGATAAAAAACTTTATTTTAAATTATTTCAATATGATTTATAAAATATTTTTGTCTCTGCTGCAAAATTTTGTATATATGGAGTTAGTCGATTTGCGAATTAAGGTATCGATAAATGAAATTTCCTTTTTGTTTTAATAAAACAGGTTTTATTTAAAATTTTAATAAAACCTTGTACGCAACACGTTAGTAATTTTCTCTTTGTATAAGTCGTACTCCTTTGCATTTAGATATACCTTACCTGGCCGTATAAATAACGATTCAAGAAATAATAACTTCTAAAAATAAAAAAACTCTGTAATTTTCATATCAAAAACGCACATTCACAATTTAAACTAATTTAAGCAAATCATTTTTCCAGATCCATATCAAATGTTCGGCCCCACCAGCAGTCGTTTAGCGAGTTCAGGTAA
>JACEGR010008772.1:0-33234 GCA_014170235.1 Listronotus bonariensis
TGTAATCAACAGAAAATATCCGAGACAGAATGCCATCGATGACGAATATAAACCAAAAAGAAATATGCGTTTAGGGATCGCGTTACGACATAAAACCTTTTCAAGTGGTTAGAATAGTTAAGTAATATTTTAAGGGCAGTTCGATATATCCTTTCGTAGACACATAAGCTAAAATTTGTTAAATAAAGAGACCGTTGATTTTATAGTAATAAAATTGTTTTGAAAAGAATAGTGTTTTACAGTTCAGGTGTGGCGTAATTCGCGCAAAGATAGATTATCTGAGTGATTAAATATAGTTTAGTATTTTAAAAGACAGTTTTCTTAATTATTTAGTGGACAAATTTAGTGTTATTTGTTTTGTTATTGTGTTTATTTATTGAAAAAAAAATGGGTCGCAAAAGGCATTACTCGTCAAGTTCTTCTAGTGACTCATCATCCAGTGAACGTTATAAAACCAGGTCATCTCGTACCACTAATAGTTTACACCGTGAAAAACAAAATGATAAATCCCTATACGGGGGTAAGTCAAAAAGACGTAATATAAATAAGGAAAGTAGGCGCTCTACATCGTTAGATGTTCGCTCAATGACTCCTCCTGTTACGACAGAAGTCATGAACAGAGATAGAGACATAACGTCTGTTCAGGCCTCCACATCTTCTGTAGAGTCTCGAATTGAGCGTCTGGAAAACTTGCTTGAAGTGGCCGTTAGGCAAGGTTCACGATTGCAAGTCCCTAAGCAGTTAGTTCTACGGAGCGAATGCATTCCTGAATTCAATCCAGAGAACGAAAACCTATCTGCAGAAAGATGGCTTCATAAAATTGATCAAATAAGAGTGATCAACGAATGGGATGACATAACGACTTTATATCACGTACAATCGAAGCTAACTGGCATGGCGAAGAATTGGTACCACAGTTTAGCGAGCTATCCAACTACCTGGGAAGAGTGGAAGAAATTAATTTACAAAAGTTTTCCGGAACATGTTGATTACGCAACAGTTCTGCGAAAAATGTTAAATAGAACCAAAGAACCAAATGAAACAATGACAAATTATTATTTTAATAAAATGGAGCTTTTAAGAACTTGTAGAATCACTGGAAGAGATGCCGTGTCGTGTCTAATAGACGGTGTTATGGACCCTACATTGAAAAATGGCGCTAGGGCAGGTCGTTACGTAACACCTGAGGCCCTTTACGAAGAATACCTTTCGACGTTACGTTTGGAGTACCTAGACGAATAATATGTGATCGTGGAACGGCTTTTACGAGCAAAAGTTTCACTGAATTTTGTCACAATTTGGGAATCAAACGAGTCTTATGTGCCACGGCAACTCCAAGAGCCAATGGACAGGTTGAACAAATGAACCGGTCAATACTAAGTTCATTAATGGCAAGTACCAATGACGAGACTCGTTGGGACTCAATGGTTACGAATGTTCAGTGGGGAATTAACTCTACGGTAAATTCCAGCACTGGTAAAACACCTTACGAGATTTTCTTTGGGTACCGGCCACGTGGAGTGAGTGATTCGTTTCTTGCTACAGAAGTGGTCGACGATACTCGAGAAAATCTAGACATGTTACGAGATCAAGTATCACAGACACTTTTGCATAGTCAACGGATGCAAAAAGATAGTTACGATAATAGGCATGCCCGTTTAACGAAATTTACGATCGGCCAACATGTTTTAGTTCGAACAAATAAAAGCTCTAATGACGGAAAGAGCCGAAAGCTTGAACCTAGGTATAAAGGCCCCTTTGTGATATCTAAAGTACTAGATAGAGACCGTTACGTGGTGGTGGAATTACCTGGTTCAAAACGTTGTAGGACAGCTTATACGGGCATATGTCCTTCAGAGAGGCTAAAGCCTTT
Source organism: Listronotus bonariensis (assembly GCA_014170235.1). Lineage (NCBI taxonomy): Eukaryota > Metazoa > Arthropoda > Insecta > Coleoptera > Curculionidae > Listronotus > Listronotus bonariensis. Next base: position 1,874 of record JACEGR010008772.1, read on the forward strand.
TCTTACGTTGGTTTCACAGAGTGAAACTAGTGACGAGGATAAAACAGAATAATGTGTTTTACCTAGTCAAAGCAAAATAAATTGTAAAATATTATTATATCTAATGAAGTGTTTGTTTATTTTGTTACAGTGGTCAGGACCTAAGGACGCCTTCACGAGGACGCGAAGTACCGCAGGTTGGCCGACTGTAATCAACAGAAAATATCCGAGACAGAATGCCATCGATGACGAATATAAACCAAAAAGAAATATGCGTTTAGGGATCGCGTTACGACATAAAACCTTTTCAAGTGTTTAGAATAGTTAAGTAATATTTTTAAGGGCAGTTCGATATATCCTTCCGTAGACACATAAGCTAAAATTTGTTAAATAAAGAGACCGTTGATTTTATAGTAATAAAATTGTTTTGAAAAGAATAGTGTTTTACAAATACTTTATTGAATTTTACAGTAAAAATGTTAAATTAGCTGTACGTTGATTATTGGTGGTTTTTAAAAAAGTAAGTGAATACAGTTCATCAAAAGTCTTCATACGCTTACCATCTTTTGCACAAAAACATATATGGTTCTTGAGGTATTTTTAGTTTTAATTTTAATGAAAATGCTTTTTTATGTTTATTAATTTATTTTATTATAAGAAAATAAGCATCGCATCAAACATTGATTTAGTACAAAACTTACTAAAAAAATAATTATTGAACAAAATAATATCAAAAAGTTTGCACACACATAATATAACTTTTATAGTACATCCTTAGACTATTCACAACAGACCAAACATTACTTGGTTTTTCAATGCTAAAATGCCGTTTGTTTTGTTGCCATGATTAAAATACTAAACATGAAAACACAAACGTGTGTGACAAAGAAAGCAAATCAAAATAATTTGCCTTTGTTTACAAATACCTTTATGTTGGCAACACTGTAAATAATATAATGACCAAGTGCATTTCGATTGCCAGAGGTGTGCCATTCTAAGGCAATAATAAAATAAGCAAAAATAACACCAAATAAGAATGTTTTAGATAAACTTGTAAAACTTTTCTAAATAAGATTTGGGTATGTATAATTTTACGTTTTATAACGTGGATATAAAAATATATCTCACATTCTCAAAAAAACTTCATTTTGTTTATAAGAATGTGGGGTTACTGATTATTTATGACATAGACATTGATGATTGTCTTATGTATTTATTTTTTAAATAGAAACTTCTTTTAAAGCCCAATTGGTCATTTAGATGACGTAAAAGAAACATGAACGAAAATTATCCCAGACATCGCCTAGCCCTTTTATACTGATAAATCCTCTTTGTGTGTGTTTATTTTTTTATTTTAAATAAAGGAATAAACATTTAAAAAATAAATAAAATATAGAATAAAAACTGGATATGTAGCTTAATTTAAAAGATTGTATTACTAAAAACGTATATTCCTAATTTTTTGGACGCAATTTTATTTTGCTTGCTAGTTTATGGCTTTTTGTGCTTGCAATGTAAAATATGATGCCCATATATTATAATTTTAAACCAAGAAATTTTAGTTAGTAACTTACTAGACATGTTAAATTCAGAATATTTTAAATAATAGATTGAAAATCATGATCTTTTATTTCAAATTTTTATGGTATTAAAAGTATTCTAATCTATTAATCATACAAAATAATATGCATTCCTTTTAAAAGACTTGATGTTTTACCAACCCTTACATTCGGTTGCGCATTTGCCATTCTACACATACTTTACTTATAAATGAACTGACTGATTATGATAATACCCGATTTGCACTAACTAGTTCGTAATTTATAAAAGCACACTAGGCGCTCAGGTTTCGGTACGATCAAGGACCGATCAAATATCTTACATGGTATTTAAACATCATTCAAGGTAATTCTTTTAAAATGCATGTAAATTATTTGATCGGTCCGTGAGAGTACTGAGACCTAAGCGCCTTGTGTGCTTTAACCTTAGCAAACAAGCATTCAATTTTTTTATTATTACTGGACACAAATATTTTTTACTTTCATTCATGCTCACCAAATTTGCCATTTTTGATTTTGGGTAATATTTGTAATATGCACTTTGTTTTTGACTGAATTTAAGCATTTACAAAACAACACAAGGGTTATTTCGAGTAGACTAAAAACCAGTTACAAAGGTGCCACAAGCGTCACACAAATAAAGACGGCAATCAACTATCGCTGTCTAAACGCGTCGTTTACAACGTGTGCGAGCAACAAAAAGGAGAATAGTTGAAAGTGAGACAGAACTGGTGACGCCGTGGCATCTACTCAACTGGCAAGAACTTTACAATATAGCGATAAGCGAAAGATACCACTTTTAATACTGGTATATTTTTTTTTTTGTTTAGAAGTTTCATTATTTAAAAAATTTTTGTTTAATTTTAAAAGCTATGGATTTAAGGTAGGAAAAACTTGATTTTCTTAAATTTAGGGGTAAGACCAAAATAAGAAAGATAAGTAATTTTAAAATGCCTCTTATTGGCAATTTTTCATTTATTGCAAAAAGTAAAAAAACTACTTTTATTGAAATAATATTATTTTTAACAAAAAAGTAACGATAATTATTTCATGAAGAGGTTTTTGGTAAATAAATAACACATAAATATAAATATACTTTTATTTGCTTTTCAGTAAACATAAGAAATACACGAATATACATGTTTTGTCACTTCAAAAGGTTCATAGACAACTAAAGCAAGAACAATGTGGGACAGATTCATTACCATGTTTATATGCCGGCATTTTTTGTCTAATGTCTTCCTGTTAGTGTACTACACGCCTTAGACCGTCTTCTTTTACGTATTGCCTATGAACCTTTTGAATTGGCTAAACGTGTATAATTTTTTTAATATTTATATTGTCAAATAAATAAACCCTACAGTAAAAACTACATACTAAACATGTATAAAAACACAATCAAAATACCAAAAAAATCAACAGAATCTCCTATTTATATAGCATCCACTATATTAATATTTTTTCCACTAGCAACATTTATTTAATCAATAATTTAGTATATTTTGGTGAGTGTGCGTGTGTATGTATGTAAATCAGGAATTAAAAAGATAGAATGAGGATTTTTTAAATAACCACTTATGTATTATATTTGCTTAAAGGCAGTTTTACAAATAATAGTACATCATTTAATTTAAGATTTATTCTCATAAAAGAAAATGGCACTAATATCATAATTAGTCATTTGTAAATAGGTTATGTGTATGAAATAATGTAAAACATATTATTATGTATCTCATTAAGAAATAAATACTAACAGACTACGCCAACAACGATGCGACGCCAATGAATTTCAAAACAAACATATGTTTACTTACTTGTGAAATGACACATCACATTGGGGTTTAAAAAGTCTATTTTTGCATACTTGGCATTCACGAACCATATTGTCGGTAATATTGTCCAATATTTTACACAAAAAACACTATAAGACACATGAAAAACTGAGAAAATCACCAAAACAACCATTTATCACAAGGCAACGCTGCAAGTAATGGAGCATGAGAAGTGATAAAAATGCTACGAGACTAGCCAATTCGAGCCCGCTTGGAGGCTAGTAGCCCGTAGCAACGTTGTCGGGTTGTTTAGTCAATTTTCGGTGATTTAAAACAAAAGAAAAACCTGTAAATAATTAAATATAATGATAATTTAATATGAACATAATAATAGAATTCTGATATCAAAATCACCTTAAAGTTTAGACGATATTCTTATATAGTATTACCAGTAAAAATTGTATTAACAAATAAATGCAAACATAGCAAAAGCCAAGACTTTTAATATAAAATAGCAAAAGTGGCACTAGCGCTTGCCCTATGACTTAAGCAAAATTATCTTGAAAGCAAATAGTCCAGTCAAATCGGAGAAATTTTTAATGTCTGATCGTAATCAAATGTAAACAAGTTTCGTCTCCTGTAAAGGATAAAAGGTCATTGAGTACATCACTTAGCGCCCGCTTGCGCTGTAGTCAAGTTGGCTAAGAAATTATTTGAATACGCCTTGCTGTCATACGTAAGCATCAATTAAATGAAGTTGTCAGCGATCAAAATAGTTTCATTAAAAATGGCTGAAAGAAAATGTAAAATTCCAAATGCAGTAAGAAAAATCGTCATAGATTTATGGAAAAAGGGATAGTCGTACGGTAGTATTGCTTAAACTATAAATAAAACACGTGCAACAATTTAGTACATTATAAAACAATTTAAAATCACTGGCTCATATAAGATAAAGCCCCATTCCGGTCGCCCAAAAAGTTTACCGCTCATGAGAAAGGATCTTTAGTTAGACAATTCAAAACTAAGGGCGCCCAAATTGCGTTAAAGGACGAATTTTCAAGGGTAGTTATTTATAAAAAAACATCGCAGAAATCAATTGGAGTTCGCAAAGAAATATGCTACTAAACCTAAAGAATTTTGGGAAGCTGTTATATTCAGTGACGAGACCAAAACTAATATTTTTGGATCTGTTTGACGTACAAGAATATGGAAAAAAGAACCCAAAAAAAATCTTTTTCTAACAATTAAGCATGGTGGTGGCAATCTCCTTATATGAGGTTACATCTCGCGGCAGGTGGGGGTTATTTTATTTTTATAGATGGCACTATGGATCAGCACAGTTATCTAAATATATTAAGAGAATATTTAATGCCTAGCATTCTAAAATTCGGAGTAAAAGGTCGATACATGTTCCAACAGGATAATGATTCAAAGCATACAGCCAAACTGGTACAAGAATGGTTAATTCATAACGTTCGACAACAGTTGCATACCTCCTCCTCAGTCACCAGATATAAATTCCATAGAGCATCTGCGGCGTATACACACAAACGAATTTTTAACCAGAGGAGAGCTTAAAACCTGAGTTACAGAAGAATGGAATAATATTCTAGAAGAAGTTATCAGTAAACTTGCCTTCAGTGTGCCAATAGGCTCAGAGCTGTAATAAAAGCTAAAGGTTATGCCACAAAATATTAGCGCATAAACTAATTTAAAACATCCTAATATTAATTAATTAAAATTAATATTTATTTATTAATTTTTGTATTTGTATTTGTGTATGAATACCTTTTTGATATTATTTTGTGTAATAAAAATAACTTTTTATGGGTCAGTTCTTAAATAAATCTTTTGTTTGATGTAATGATTATTTATTTTTTGTATGTATCTGCAATAAAATAAAAACAATAGAAGATAATAAGTTACTTACGTTTTTTTTATTTGTTTTTCTGGTAGTTACAATTTTTTCTTATTAATTAGAATTAAAATAATTTTTTAATTGTTTAACTGTTGGCATGCTGTTAATAAGTCAAAAATTTGCAATTATTAATGGATGGTGTATTTTACATTCATGATGTAGGGGAGAATAGAGTCACAATTTGTTTTAATATAGCGGCCGTTATATTTAAAACAAAAATACTAGAGTATAAAAGTTTTGGTTTTAAGACGAGGTGTTTAAAAATATGCCTACACTTCTAATTAAATATATATATATTTTAACTATGTTTTTGTACAGGAAAAAAATATTTTGTGTATAAATAAATTTGTAACACATTGCATTTACTAAAAATTGCAGTTTGTTAAAGTTATTGCAATTTTTCTTTACCTGTTTTTAAACACTGTAGACTACTACTGGTTTTGTTAAGCGTTAGATTACACACATCTTTTGTTCTAAATTCCTATTTTATTTACAGTTTTGATGCCCGAGATAAACCGTTAAGGGATGGAACACACTGGACGGACGAAAGTATATTGGGCCAAAGGGCCACATTTCGATACCAGGATCGTCCCGCGATATTACTGATGGACTCGGCGCGTGATAGTGATGGGGCAGTTTACTATTGCAGGGTTGATTTTAGGCAAACACCAACCAGAAATATAAAGGTCAACTTGACTATAATCGGTAAGTATTTTTGTAATTTGCTTAGTTAAGTGTATTCGGTTGTTACCTAATTATTTTTAGAATTATAAAAATCCCTTAGCAGCACATAATTGCTTTATTTTGTAATTTATTTTAAAAACAAAGCTAGTAAATACTGACCAGTTTTAGTCCTGTCGTTTATTCCACCCATACATCATACCCCATAATTTACGGTGTATGGGATAAACTAAGATGTTAGGAAAAACTTGACCTTAAATTTTTAGAATGTTTTATAACTTAATTTTTTTTGTATTTTTTTTTAATTTTTAGTGCGTTTTATACACAACGCAATTACTCAACAAGAAATAAATAAAATTATGAACGATTAGCAATGACAACGACTTGACAAATAAAAATATTTTGACATTACATTTCTACCTTAATTGATCAAGAGGACAAATGGACCAAAAATATTTGAATCCTAAGGCTGTGTTTCCGTGGGCCTCTTTTTAAAGTTAATATGGGCCACAAAAGGTGGTTCAATAAGAGCCGATCGACCACAAAAAGAAGTTCGTCCAGCCGCCGCATTTGTTTTGTAGTCAGTGGACGGGATCGGTAACTGACAGCAACAGAAGTTTAATTGTAGTTGTCAAAACGCCCGTGTAAAAAGATGTTAAATTTTAGCATTTTTGCAAATGGAACTACAAGCTGGCGACAGTAGCCCATAGTGTTGCCCATATCAACTTCAAAAAGTGGCCCGTGGAAACACGGCCTAAAACGGCACTTGACTGAGACTGGTCGCATGGTGCAAAACGAATAAATACAAAATTTTACTATAATTGGTATTATAGTTATAATAAAAAATACGAAAAATGCTTAAGAGTAAAGTACTTTTATTTTTGAAAATATAACAAAGTTCTATAAGTAACTGTTATGGATAATTGAATTTTATGTCAAAATTTAAAGTAAGATCATTAAAGTAAAAAAACTGTTGTGACAATTTTTTCACATCTTATGCATAAACACTTAAATACTTTATACGAGGAAGCAATGTATAAACAAAATCCTTTAAAACTAAATTTCGCTTTTCCTTGCCCAGTATTTAAGTTTTAATGCATAATGTAAAAAAGATGAAAACTTTCTTTTTACTTTAATGCTTTAACTTTAACTTCAAATTTCGACATAAAATTCATTTATCTACAACATTTACAATTGGAGTAAAATTTTGTCTTATTAGTTTTGGACCATGCCACCAGTTTTCACAAACTGCCGTCCTAAAAGTTAAGAAATGTTTCGTCCATGTGTTCTCTTATAACACCTAACCTGGAACACACTGTATACCGGTATGGAAAGCAATCCGTCGATCATCGGCAAATTATGCACTAAATCCCCTTCACCAATTTGCTATGTACTCTCCTAAAATGCACCGCTGCAAAGAGCCGGCATATTCAAACAGAACGAAATCAGGGGCTCCTTGCTTACACCGCCTCCGTCTTTTAATTCCCTATGGTCGACCAGTTGGTTTCCAAACCTGCATCTACTAGAGGCAACTTTCCCTGAAAAATACATACCTCTATAGTAGTTTTCACTTTCTCGATCCTGACTGGGTTTTCTTGTGGGACCACCGTGGAAGTACACCCTTTCAAAAAAAAAAATCATAAATAAATAAAATCAGTCCACAATTGGTTTCCAAACCTGCATCTACTAGAGCCAGCTTTCCCAGAAAAATACATAACTCTATTGTAGTAGTTTTCACTTTCGCGATCCTGACTGGGTTTTTTGTGAGACCACCGTGGAAGTACACCCTTTCAAAAAAATAATAATACATACATTGAAAAAACATAAAACCTTCTCCTTTTTTAAAGTCGGTTAAAAATAAATTAAATTTCTAAAATATGTGGTTTGTACCAGATTGGTTTGTATGACGCAAAATATTTACCACTTAAAAAAATTAAAAATAAATTGTTTTTATACACAAATAATTAAATGATTTTTTTGCTATTGATAAAAATGTGGGTTTCCGGTTTTCTGGTAATCCATATTATTAAATTATAATATTTAATCTAGTAATAAATAAAACCTTACTAAGCACATGCTAATAAAATTATATTGTCACGAATATAATTTAAAAGGTAATAAAATTCAGGTATAAACAATTTATGTGTATTAAATATTTGCTACAACGCTTTAGAAAATTAAATATGTAACAGAGGTAATTTGCAAAACTGGTCGCCATTACAAGCAATAATCTATATTTTAAGGCATTCCGCACTTCAGGGCCGTTTCTAGCATGACTTGTGTTCTGGTGCAACTCCACCCCCTCAAAAATTACACTGTTTTCAAGTTTTAAGTTTAACACTTTATATTCCAGTTGCCGCCTTTCATTTGGCAAAATGCCGCCTTCGAATTGTTGTCATCCCGTGCGAGTGAACCAACTGCACTCCCGCCAGGAACGGCCCTGCCGTACTCGACACTAATAAACAGTTAAATAACAGATAAACAACAAATAATAAAGATAAATTTCAACAAACTGCATTGGGATATCGGCGCAATTAATAGTATATTCCCTAGCTAGCGCTGTTAGTGCCACCTTTCCTGCAGGGAAGTGCGGAAAAGGCACTTTCTGCACATGTTAGGGACGCTATTTTTTCTACGAGCGTAAGAAAAACATAAAGACTAATTTTTTTAACACAATGCTCCCTAATATTCTAACATACCAAAGCAAAATTTCCTTTTAAATATGAGGTTCATGAAAATGCTTAATTGCGACTCACTAATATTTGGTTTAAAATTTTTGTTCTTTTCCGTACTATTGCAGAAAAGTTATTATTTTCCTTCACTAGTGATTAAAAGTGACACTTTCCAAACCAAATTGTGTGCGGAAAAGTGCTGCTTTCCACACGCTGGGAGAAAAATAAGTTTATACCTATTTTTATGTGCTTACAAAGTACTTACGGATTACAGATATCAAAATTGTGTTCTTAATTTTATTTTTAAAAACTAAGTTTTTAGTAATGCCAGAAAGCCAGTGTGAATATTATAGAACATGGCAAGAAGAAAATAGTGATCAGTGATACCTTTTTTATTTTTAATTTAAAAAAATATGTATACATAAAATTGACGCCCGTGCTTTTAGAATTTGGTTTGGGGGTCTATTACAAGACGAAAAATAAGAGTGAGAAAATTTCCGATTGTTCTTCGTTGTCGAGTACTTAAACAAAACAGTAAATTATATTTATTATTAATGACCTACGATTAATAACAAAAAACAACTGGTTTCAAAAAATGTGCTTAAATAAGTTGCCTCGTACTTCACAAACATTTGCGCGATGAATCATGGAAGCACGAACGTTCTTTAACATATATTAATATATTAATGCCACAGCAGCATGAATTGAAGCTACAACATTTTTAGGATTTACAACGTACTCAAGATAAACTTTTTCCCTGAGATAGCCCCAGAAAAAAAAAATCCAAGGGATTGAGATCCGGGGATCTAGGTGGTCATGATATAGGGCTTACCTTTTCCAATCTACCTGATAAAAAAATAACTTTTTAATTAAATAGAATAATCAAAATATCCCAATTTACCTATCTGGAAATAATTCGTTTAAAAATCTTTTTACTTGTAGGCCATAATATGCAACTCAATATCGAAGAAGTATCGGACATTTTTTCACTCTTACTTTTTGACTTATATACAAAAATTTCTGCATACACCGAAACTTATAAAACATTAATTAAATTTTAAATAAGTCAAATTAAGGAACACGACATAAGAAAAAATAATTTTTATTAAGGAGCTGAGGAAACATATTACTTGGAAAACTTGTTTAGGATAAAAAGTTATATTATAATTTAAAACGGGACCTTCAATTAGAAAATTGAAAAAAAAATCCTACTTACCTCGTATAGAGATTCGACAAAACTAAATTAACTATCGTAAATAATCCTTAAGCAAAATGTCTACAGAAGTTTAAAATTTTATTTTGCGATTAATCTACACAGAAAACGAAGACAATTAATTTGAGAATCAGTAAAGTAAAGACATTTTCCATAGGACAAAAACGATGTGAAAAAATAATCCAAAGGGACTTTTGGATATTAGCCTTGTTGAGCCAGAAGAAAAACATAATTCATAAAATATTTGATATTTTTGAAAATAAATAACAACAAAGATTATTAACAACAATTTATGTAGTTCTCTCTACCCGATATATGGGGTAAGTCGAAGAAGTATGTTTTATCTTTGAATTTTATATGAAAAGTTTTTTTTAGGTTTGACACAAATTTTAATTCTAAACCAGCTTTTTAAATAAGTTTTTTTCTAAGTTCAAAAATAAATAAAGGTATTGTTCCCTTAATATGTTAAATATGAAAATTTGCATCTACTTCGTATATGATAAGGTTTATTTAAACTTTGATTAGTGTCTTTTGGGTTTAGCATATGCAGATATTTTTATTAAAAATATTTTTTTTGGGATATCAAAGATAAAAATGTTTTCAATATGGTTCAACATCTATGGCGGTCACTGTAAAAGTTATATTTAAAATAATATTTTTCATATTTACCTTAAGGTATACTAATAATAAAGCATATGTCACATCGAGTGGCAAAAAATAGGCAAGTAAAATTTTTTTTTCAATCAATACAAAAAATATGGACGCTTTTAAATTTTTAAGAAAGTAAAATTTGTAGTAAAAAAATTAAATGTTTTAAGTGCTTAAAAGAAGCCGAAAGATAAATTAACCAGCGGCGGTAATTTAAATTTAGTATAAGCGTGTTTGAACTGTTTAAGCTTTTGTCCCTTTTTCATCACCTCTTTCTTAATTTATGTGTCAGAGGAATTTTAAATATTTTATGCCACAACACTGCAGACAAAATTAATTTTGTTTCCTATCTTTTTAAACATTGTTTAGATACCCGGAAAATATGATGCATAAAAATTGGCTTAGCTGACTTCTGTTGTCTGTGTAAATGGTATTTTAATATTTGGAAAAAAGGGTTTAAAAAATTCTAAAAATTTTTGAAATTCAAGTATACAAAGTTGCCCGTAAAGCTTATTATATTATTAAACAAATCAAAAAGACAATATAAGCATAAAAAATACTGAGTACAGTCTAAAGGTACGTCTCCACCAAAGCAACAATAGGAAACTTTTTGTTACTAAATATTACTTTGTGTTCCAAAATGGCGGGACAAAAGTCAACAGGTTGCAACTTTTTGTTTTCACTAAAGACTAAACTTAGAAACAATTTTTAGTTTTCCTAATACACTGCACATCACAAATCATTGAAAACTGAATATCTCCACCGCAGCAACAACTTAATTTTTTTAATTTGCTTGGAATTTTTCTTGGACCTTACTGACTTGAAATGGAAACACAAAACAGACAGAAACATTTTTATTTTATTGCTACAACAATGACCAACACATTGGAATATTATTTAAACACATGCAACGTTAACAAAAAGTTCCTTATTGTTGCTTTGGTGGATACGTACAACATCATAATTAAAAGCAAGCTTTGCCCATCTGTTTACAAAAAAGCTGTTTTCCACTAAATAAAATGTTATACAATCTCCATTTACTTAATTCAACAGTAAAATAAAACCATTTTTTGTTGGTAACGGTTCAACATTTTAAAGACATAACATTTCTTGCTAAACGGTGACGTCATGTACGTCGGGTATTAAACCGTGTTTAAACATATTCCAGACAATGGTTAAAAAACAATATATGTAGTTATTTTTGCCAGTGCTGGCGTATGCATCGTACTTATTAAAAACTTTATTACGGTAATTTTTTGTTAACTTTTTACGTGGCGTTCATGGCAAGTGAATAATTTGTACATTTGGTGTAAACTTAAGTACAACATATTAACTCTAAAAAATTAAATTCATTATCATAACCTAAAAGTTTATTGGGCTGTGACGCAACGGTTTGAAAACCTACAAGTTTTGATTGTCATATTTAGGTATATTGTCATCTTTAAATACGGTTTAGACTACTGCCTTAAATACGGTAAGCAAGAAAACATGACTTAAATGTCCCAAAATTTGAACTTTTCAGCGCTTAATTTAAATAAATGACTTTTTAGGCAGTGACTACATCCATAGTGGTTAAGCTTATGAAAAAATGCATTACATTCAATGTATATATAGGTTTTTTTATTTATTTTTAATAAAACATAATAAACCAATTTAATATTAGGGATTGTACACAATGCACAACAAATTAAAAAAAAATTATGTCCAAATCTACGTTAGTTTTTTATTTAAAGTAATTTTAAATTGGTATACATCGCTACAAAGCTTATGAAAAGACATTCTTTAAAATTTCAAATCAAACTATGGTTTTCATTTAAAAGATGCAAATTTATGTCGTGGCTAAAAAACGGACTACTACATTAAGTTTAGAATTTTACCTTTCTATTAAGAAATAAATTATGTACAAGTTTTCTCTTTACCTTTTTTTCTAGTTAAAATAATAAGTAAGCTACAATAAAAAGAAATTTAACGATTTTTTTTAAATATCTAGTAAGGTAAAAATAGTGTGGTGTGTGAATGAGAAGGAGTAGGGTCAAGGTACAATAAGCCTTCAGGCTGCAGTGCACCACCTAGGGGGCGGTCGTCGGACCTGGGTGGGATGACCCCGAAAGGGTGAAAAAAAAAAAAAGGTAAAAATAATTTAAACTAAGCTCTTAAAACTACAATTATTTTCCCATTTAACCATCTCTATATCTGCAACGGCGTCCAAGATCTTTGTACTATCGAAAACGACTTTCCCTGTATATAGTGTGTCTGCGGATCGATTCAAATATATTTGTAAACTTTTAATTTTTTTTTAAATCTTTTCTATAAAAACTTTTGCTATATTTGCAATATTTGTCTCCCCGTGGCCTAGTGGATAGAGCTTTGATCTTCGAAGCCAGAGGTCGGCGGTTCGATTCCCAGCGGGGAGACATATTTAGGCAGTAGTTATTTAAAAATAACGACCGTGGTGGCACTACCGCGTTGTCTAAAAGGTGCTGTGAAATGCAACTGCATGTTTCAGTGCTTGGACAACGTTGACGGAACAGGGGGAACGATGGGTTAAACATCTAATAACCCGACACCCACGGTACTCTGGTATTTAGGCATAGACCTTCGTGGGATGTCAAAAAGATAAAAAAATAATAATATAAACTTAAATCGGAACTGTCATATTATAATTAAGGTGGTTTAAATTTACAAAATAAATATACTTTGAAAAAGGAAAAATATAAATATAAAAAATTATATTTTTGAAAGTTTTTAATTTATTAGCAAGGAAACATATTACAAAATAGTAAATAATATTTTGGGAGATAATTAAAAATAATTTAAGACATTTCTTTTGTCTTTAAAAATAATTTATTTTACTTTAAATATGCAAACATCATCACGTTTATTCTAAATTTAAGTTTTTTAAATATTTAGTATTGATTAATGAGATAACAAGTTTAAATTTAAGTTATTTTTTATGTTACTTAATTGAGTAATTTTAACAATATGTTCTTTCAAAACTTTTAAGTATGTCAAAACATCATTAAAATTTTGTTTTTCCCTATACTGTTTATATCAGAAGCTTATTTTTATTACCGCTAAATAAATAAAATAAATTTTAAAGAAAATATAATTAAAAATTATTTAACACCACTGTTTTCTAAACCCGTGACCAATAGAAACAAATAATATTTCTTCTTCAGTATTAAGTTAAAAATATACTTTCAATTTTTATTACTTATTTTATTACATTATTTATTTTTTTAATCCACTTTGTACATCATATGGCAATTCTTAAAAATTTTAACAAGTAATCAAGTTTACCGGTATAGCTTAGTCCATTTGTAGACACACTGTATTTTACATAAGTCTTATACAAGAGTTTATGGGGGTTTTATTGTGTGCCAAACAACGACGTATGGACCAGGTTTGTTTACGTTTGAGCTGTTGTCATCAATACATTACAGTAAATGCGCTAAAATGCGGTTTGCCAAATTTAATTTTTCCACTCTAAACTTACTAACCACAAGTAGTTGTTGGATAAGCCTCTATATTAAAAAATTTTGTAATATAACTTTTTAAATGAACAATTCATATATTTTTATCATTTTTAGATATCATAATAAAAAAATGTTCAAATATTATAAGTTATTATCTTTTCAAAAAAGCAAAATTCTGAAAATACGTGATTATTTGTTAATCCCGGCAACGCCGCCCAGGAATTTTTACTCCATCGTAAATAAAACATGAATGAACTTTTCCTTAACGCTTGTGGGTGACGCCACCTTTGCTTTGTCATTTCTGTTGGTTTCTGTCATTTGAGAATTTGGAAAGCCAAAAGTGATCAAATAAAGCTTAAGTACTTATTTGCGTATTTTCTGGTGTTTGTTGGTGATTGAAAGTGCTTTTAAAGACAATATGGGTAGGCAGTGCTTTGTTTGTAGAAGGGTAGACTATTCATTTCCGCACCTCACTTTTCACAGGTAAATAGAGACCAACGTCGTTTGGTGCATACTATCGACCAAGGTCAAAAAGTTAGTCCGCCATTTTCATTTCTCGCTTGCCTCACCCCCTTTGCCTATTACAGATTGTTGGCTTAATGTTTATCATAAAATTATGAATGAATCGCTGGGTCCATACGTCGTTGGTGCCAAATTATATTTTTATTTTGTAATATATTTTAATAATTTATTTCATGTCATGTGTTATTTTGGGTAAACTAACCTAATAACAAATTCAAAGCTAATGTTATATTATAACCGATATTGCAAAATTCAAACATTTGAGAGCACTTATTTACTAGGGTTATATTTGTGTTAACCGACACTGAATTAGCTCTTGTAATTTTACAACAAAATATTTATATAGAGCATAAATATGTTTGAAAATAAATTAACGTTAACAATGATTCAACAAATTTCTTGTTTAATTTATATATTGATTTACATATATTACCATAATTTTAATAATTTATTTTAGTTTGTTGGTAATATTAATACAGGATTTTAGAAAATATACATTTATGTGCAAACAAATAAAACATAATATTTAAAAAAATCTATTACTAAAAGATTTTTAGTTTTACTTATATAGGGTTATTTTAAAGTTAATATTTTCTTTTAACCCTGTATAGAATGTCAGAAGGTTGGGACAGTGTAAAATTTTTAAAAAATGCCTTTTTGTCATAGGTTTTCTACCACTTCAAATATTATTACAAAATTTGTTACACTTTTTTGACTACTACATTACATGTTTTGCTGTAAAAGTTTTTAAACAAAGTTTTCTAATGGCGTTCGTACAAGATTTGTATTTATTTAATAGTACACTAGTGCTTTTTTTTAATATATTTCATTTTTTTTAGTAATTATTTACTTTACAGATAATTTAATCACTTGTCATTATTTAGTACAACGATCGATTTTTGTATATAAAAAATAAACCATTAGTTTAAACGTTAAAATCGCTTAAATCTGATATGGTGTTTTGTATGTCAAATTCGTTTTTGTCTTATCTGCACTAAAAAAAGGTAAAAAATTACATTACAACAATTTAATCTTAATTAAAAAAATAATCACTAGTTATAATTTTGTAAGTCAAAACAAATTTTACTTACAAGAGACCATATTAGGTTTTAGCAATTTGCCATGCATCAAAATGGCTTTTAATTTTTTAAATTAAAGACGGTTGTCGTATAAAAAATTAAGAAACCCAAATTTACTCCAATGTAAACGATTATTTCAAAAATAATATTGATTCAAAGAAAAAGCAGTCGTATTTTTTCTTAAAACAAATTTAATACAAATCTTGCTCGAACGCCCTGGTATTTCTTTTTTATTTTACAGCAAAGAATGTAATAACAATAATCAAAAGAAGTGTACCAAATTGTTTAAAATAATCTGAAGTGGTAGGAAAGTTATGATAAAAAGGGATTTTTGTTCTTAAAATTTTAACATGCTGTATCTTGGAAACAAAATATTTTCGGACATAATTTTAACTGAAAACTATATCAACTTAAAAATTATCCTCGTTGTTATTTGATATTTTTTATTATTTTTCTTCAGTGTTTTCACTTTTATAAATAAATATTTAACAAGAAAATTCTACTATTTGACTACATCGTCTAAGTATAAAATTTCTTTCGTTTGATTTTTTTTTCGATTTACATTAAAATATTTTTTGTTCTGAATGAGCGTTGAAAACAGAGGTTAGGATCCCACAAATTAAAAATTATGCTTTACCATGTACTTTGAATAGCATAAAACTAAAAAGTAGACAAGTTGGTTGGGAATCTGTTTTTAACTACTTTCGAAAAGTTCTCAACTGCCGAAAAAGAAATCTTCACAGACTTGACGGCAAACGCTGAAATGAAACAAATTAACAGTTTAATAATACCCTTTTTGAATTTTGGGTAGACATGTAAGTAAAAACGGCGTACTGGAGTAGTGGTTTCTATTTGTTCTTTACTGGCGAAAGTTTATTTCTGTGGCACTTCTGGTATAAACCGAAAATTGTATTTTTATGGTGATAGGACATAAGGTTTATTAAATATCTGTAAAAAATTGCTTAAGCCCTTTTCTTTTATCATTTGTTTTTAAACAAATCGATAAAAATGGGGGTTAACATGACATTTTTGAACGCCATTTTCTCAAAAACTAATGGTATAACATGTAGTTGGTACATGTATTTTTTGGAATTGCCTGTAGAATTGTTTTTTCTTTCTTTTTAAATGTATTATGTTGTTTTATTTAAAATGGTAAAATGGAAGCACTTCCGGTTAAACCAAATGTGCCACATAAAATCTAAAACATCAGAAATCTGCAATCTATTCAATTCGACCGAAATTTTAAAATCGTGTTACAATTTCCAAGAAAATAACAGACTTGCTAATAATCTCGTGGAAACCCGGTATATAATAATTATTTCAGGACACGTTTTTAAGACAATATTTTTATATTTAAAATTTTGTTTAAAAAAATATATAAGAAAAAATACTTTATCCTTAAAAAAATCGCTGTGGTATAAAATATTTTAAACCTTCCTGACAGGAAAATGCATAAATTAAGGATTACGTGATGAAAAATTGGACAAATGCTAAAGTACGTCAGCTAAATTTAAATTACTACATTTGTTACACGGTATTCCTATACAGTGCTGCATATTTTAAAATAAGCCTGAAGTTATAAAATTATAAAAATAAAATAAATTTTATAAAATTTAAAAAAATGTTGTCCTATTGGTATACGAATAAAAAGCTAAAAAATGCGACAAAGCAAATAATTTGAAAACTTGTATTAAACATTTTTATCTACGGTCACATGTAAAAATAGAAGAAGACAATGCTAAGAGACGTATCAAAGCGCTTTCGGTACTACCATCATCAGTGCTACCTGCAAGCCAAGATTAAACTTTTGAACCGTATAAAAGTATAAAAGTTAATATAAAATAATTTTAAAAATTTTGAGAAAGAGAATTAAAAATATTTAAAAAATAAAATAAAAGTTATCCATGAAACTAGAGTTTAGTCAGAGTAAAAAGTGTTTTTCTATTTGGTTATATTTTGTAAAAAGGACTTTCTAAGAGAACTATTCCAGAAAAATAGTTATTTATTACACAAGAAAAAAAGTTCTAAATTTTAGCTCAAGGTTTTGTTGACTCCCGATGCGAAGCGGAAAGTGACAATAAACCGAGAGCTAAAATTTAAAATTTTGCGTGTATAATACACTATTTTCTTTTGTAATAGAAAAATATATGATAGAAAAAAATTATTTAAAAAAATATATGAAAGTCAGAAAACTAATCATGTAAAATTTGAATTTAAAACTGGTTGACTGGCATATTTTAA
Organism: Listronotus bonariensis; assembly: GCA_014170235.1. Taxonomy (NCBI): domain Eukaryota; kingdom Metazoa; phylum Arthropoda; class Insecta; order Coleoptera; family Curculionidae; genus Listronotus; species Listronotus bonariensis. The sequence continues at coordinate 19,634 of JACEGR010008772.1, forward strand.
ATACAATTAGACCTTGCATTACTATGGAAACCCTTAAGGAAATTATTTAGTATCTGTCAATGTAATTTTGGAAGTTGAAAGGGGTATTGAAATTTAAAAGGTAAAACTAAAAGCGATCGTTAAGTAAAAGTCTTATATTAAAATTTCTAAAAAACATATTCAGGGTGATGATATTAAATAGTACTGCCAAGAGCACAGTATATTTTCAACCATTTTATTAAGGACAAACATGTGTATAAAATTGAGGTTCGAAACAGTACAGAAATATTAGGGTGTTGTTGAAGATCCTAAAACGAACAATAGGATATTTTTGGTATTATTGAGAAGTGTCTTGTTAATTAAAGATTTTTATTAAATAGTTTGAATCTGATTGTTCCATCCTTGTCCACATAAATAAGATTATAAACAAGAAAACGAGTCATTATATAAAAATTCTAAAATTTATTTATTTTATTTTATTTAAGTTACTCTTTTTAAGTTAACCAGCACTCTTTCCATGTACCGTAAAGAGGAGATAGCAATACTGAAAAGCAGTCTGAGGTAGTTAACAATCTAAAAGAACAAGTGTATTTTAACTAAAAAGGTAAAATAAATTATTTTAATTAATTATAAAATTTAAATTTAAATTTAACAGTAATATATTTAAAAACAAGAAAATATCATAAGTAGTAAAAAATTGAAGAAGTTAAAAATAAGATAAAAGAAAAGAAAAGGGAGAGAGCATTCTTCTCTTTACCTCCAAGAGCAAACTTAAGGGGTACACCACACGGAGAAAGGATATACAGCGTGTTGCTAAACAAATGCAAAAAATTTTGGGAAGTGATTTTCCATTAAAAACTAAAAAAACTTCATATGAACATATGCATGTCCTATACGTCTTAGTTTTTGAACAACGGGTGTTAAGTTTTTTTAATATTCCTATTTTATGTTAACTTCTATACCCATTCAGATATTTTTACAAAAAATTTGGGAGACGCACCCTTTGCACCATAAGACATTTTTTGGCATACAAAAAATATATTTTTATCATTGTCGTCCACGAGGGGTTTAAAATAAATATTTTTAAGAAAAAAAATAGTACCCCACTGCACTTTTCTAAAATAAAAATATTTTTTAAATCCCCAATTAGTTTGAAACAACTTAAATCCCTTGACTTTTTTGTTTGATGTACGGTTTTTGCGTTAATCAATAGAAACCATTTTTCGGCATTGTAAGTTTGTATTTCTAATATAAAATTCTGCACTAAAGATATAAATACCTTCGTTATTTATTCTTTGATTGGATAGGAATTAGAGCATGCCAAGAAATGGTTTCTATTTATTTACGCGAACACCATACATCAAACAACAAAAGTCAAAGGAACAAATTTGTTTTAAACTAAACGGGGATTTAAAAAAATACTTTAATTTTAGAAAAAAGTAGTGGCGTACCATTTTTTTCAAAAAATATTTACCTTAAACCCCTCATGGACAACACTGGTAAAAAATTGTTTTTTTTCTTGTATGCCAAAAATGTCTTCTGGTGCAAAGGGTGTGACTCCCAAATTTGTAAAAATATCGAAATGGATATAAAAGTTTTTATAAAAAAACAATATTTGTTAAAAAAATTTAACAACCCGGTAGTTTAAAAACTAAAACGTTTAGGACATATGTTCATATGAAGTTGTTTTTTCATATTTTTGGTGGAAAATCACTCCAATTTTTTGCATTTGTTTAGAAACACCTGCATTAAGGAATGTTGTTAAAAAAGGGGATATAAATAAGGTGTGGGCTGCCATTTTGGGCAATATCATTGGCCCCTTCTTTTATTGAGGGAAATTTAAATGCCATTAAATGCTTAAATATTTTAAGAAATCAGGTTATTCTAAGTGTTCAGACTCTCCGTATCAATTTTAAAGAAATTTGATATCAACAAGATGGTTTTCCGGCTCATAACGCCAGGACAGCAGTTTTTGAAAGTCATATTTCCAAATTGTATAATCATGATTTATTTGCTTTTGGACAAGTTAACCAGCAAATTTCTAGTCATCATCATAATCGTGCAATCGGCTTGGATAAACCTTAATTACTTAAAAAAGAGATAACAGATTTAAATATTGTCCTGCCCAAACTGGTGGTCTCTTTAAGAGCGAAAATAAACTAAAATTTTTAAAAAGATTTTAATATTGTTTAAACCTTTCCGCTAGAAATACTTTCATGTTTTTTTTAATTTTTTAAAACAAATTATTATTTTTATTTTTTAGTTTTAATAATTTTTTCAAAAGTACTTAATTTTTTAAAAGTTTTGTTTAGACAAAAATGGCAAAAATGCTTCTAACTTTAGAAGAATTTAATGCATTTAAATTAATATATTTTTTAGATACTCAAATATTTAATATTTACGAAAAAAAAATGCACCATGCTACTGAATACCCGAATGGCTGCAAGCTACTCATAAGCAAAACGAAAAGCGTCGGCGGTGCTGCTAAGGAAGTATGGTTGGGTGTAAGCAAAGAGAACAGGGAATAATTTGTGCATTAGTCAACATCGCATTCTCATCGCATCGTCTATTTCAGTCGAACTCATGTGATTCAGTTATCTTCTCTATTCCGCTTGGGCAATTGCAAAGAACAAAATAACATTTACCACACCTGTATAACATAAAAAGTCCTAAATGAGTAAAAATATTTAGGGTGTTTCATAAAAAAAAATAATCAAATTTTGGTAGGGCATGTTTGAGTACCCTGTATATAAACAAAATATATTCTTAAAATAAAGCTTTTTGTTAACTGCTATAGTTTAGGCGCTATAGAAGCCTAAAAAGCCACTAATAAAGCACCCTGTATTAACCCCAAATCGATCTTGTTAAAGAACAGGTTGTACCATGTGGGAATGTGTGGAGTTCCAATGTCGTTCAATATTTTGGTTAAAAACACAACAACTTGTTATTTAACATTTGAATTAACGACAAAATATTTTTTTGTAAGAAGAGCGATCCTTGTCAGATTTATTTAAAAACCTGTGACAAAATTCCAGTCCACTCACATCATCACCATGGTGCAAATATTGGGCAATAACAACATCAGGAAAATATTTATTCGACGTCAATATTCTTTGCACCTTAGATTTTTGTTTCTAAAATTTTAAAATTTAAAGAATAAAATTAGGGTGTGTGCTTGGGGTGGTAAAGTTAAAGTCTAAACTTTATCACGACAATATAATTATAAAACCCGCAAATCCTAAATTTAAGAAAAAAATCGATCCAGATAAAGCAAATTTACTTTGCCTTTGATTATATTTCAGTATCTGGCTTTTTTAATCGATTGCATCATGAGTGTGACATAATCGAGTCGGTTGGTTTATTCCCATAAACACGCACAAAAACTGCTGAACGCGCATAAATAAGTATTTACTTCACTAAAAGTTGAGCGACTACTATTCTAAGGTATGACAGGATATATCATTTTTACCTGATTTCGGGGCTTGACAAATCCTAACAGGCGTATTTCTTTATTTTCCTTGTGTGGTTAGGTCCGACAACTTTTTACTTGACCCTGTACACTTACTCTGAAAACGGCAGATTATTCAGCAGTCATTAAAAAGAAACTTTTGTAAAAAATATTTTTTTGGATCTCCTTGAATTTATAAAATTAAGGGCTTTTTAAAAATTCACAATTTTTTTATTTTTTCTCGTATATCTCAAGAGAGTGAAAATTTTCAAATTTTGATGAGACTTTTTTCAGTTTGAGCCAAAAAGAGCATATTACTCCTTTATTTTACTTTTTGATAGCACTAACAAGTACAGAGATACACGTTTAAAGTGTCGAGAATGGAATGTGCTGCTTTTTTTTCCTGTAAAAACCAACAGTAATGAGGGAAGAGGGAACATTTTACATTTTTGACTCACGACACAAAAACTTTTTAAAAGCTTTTATTGTGAAGCCCAAACTTTAGAGTAATGATTAATATTTAAATAAGGCTAGCTCCGTAATTAACCATTTTTAGTTTAAAAAATAATTAAATGGCAAACAACAACATCGTGTGCCCATAAGTATTGAATAAATTAGTTTTAGGTAATTCCAGTTGGTTGTCAAAAAATAAATTAGAAAAAAATAATCCTAGCCTCCTATAAGATTTATTTTCGGCCTTACAGGGCACTTAAACATTCGTTTTATTTTAATATAATACCGTGAGATTGAAGATCACGTGCTTTTAAAACTCCCATTTATTCCAATTATTATTAATTTGGAACTACTTAGTATTCCCAAGGGGCTTTCTTAAAGTAAGTAATTACTTGTAATTCAAACACCCTTTTATTATTCTCGCGATAATATTCGGTAATTTTACTTTCCACATTTTTAAAACTCTTTATGTAATTGGGTCAGTATGTAAATATACAGTATGTCTTACTTTTAGAAAGTCACCTTTCAAGCCTTAGGCCAGCCGCGAACTAGCAACTTTTTTCGGCAACAAAAATATTGGGATAATGACACGTATTTGTTTTTATATGATACACAAAACACTTTAAAGCCAGCCATGCACCAGCAACTCTTTTTCCGTTAAGCGGTAAGTAAAAAAGTTGCAATTGCGCGGCTAGACTACTTTTATTAGAAGAGGTTAGTAAAGAGTTTTAATTAAAATGGAAAAAATGCTTGGTTTGGTAAAATTAGAGCAAAGTGGCGTATTTTGGTATTTTACAATACAACTCAATAGGTAGTTAATAATCAGAAAAAATGAAATTTTACGAAAGAGCTAAATAAACTTTTATTTTAGGATTTAAATCAAAAACTATTTCACTTTAAAATTATGTTTAAAGCTAAAACGCATAATAAACTAAAATTTTAATTTATATTAAATTGGATAAGTTGCTGACTTACTCAAGAAAAAATGGTTTAGTACACTATGGTTTAGTCCCAGAGCTAGTAAACCCTTTAAGTAACGTTGGGCCTGTAAGGCTAGAAATTTGGGTAGTGATGAGTAAAGCATGCTAAGTACGCCAGTCATCACCTGGCAAGCATCAGTCCTGCACATCATCGACCTTTGTAATTTTGAAAGTTCAAAAAAATATATGAAAAAAAATGGAGCTGTAAGCTTAAAATTATTCTAGGATTTAGTTCATTAGTTCAGTAAATTTTGATGAGTACAAGTACCTGTCAGGAGAACTGAAAGGTGTGACTGATTTGGATGGCCCTATTTTCAAAACTAATAAAGTAAGATATACCTAATGTAGTGTTTTCTAAAAACTCTGTTAAAGATCTTTTTAACGGTGATACTGGTGGAAAAAAACTTTTTTTTGAATGAGGCACCATGTATATTATATTACTAAAAAGCTTTAAGAAAATATCATATTAGGTACATCTAACTTTATTAGTTTTGGAAATATGGTCATCCAAATCAGCCACACCTTTCAGTTTACCTGGCAGGTACTTGTGCTCATCAAGAACGCATGTCATTTTTTTTCAAAAGTTACTATAAATGAACTATATCCTAGAAAAATTTTAAGCTTCCGGTTTAAGGTTTTTTTTTAATTTTTAAAAATATACAGGGTAATGATGTGCATGGCTGATGCTTGCCAAGTGATGATTGTCGTACTTAGCATCCTATGACTCATCACTATGCAAATTTCTAGCCTTACAGGCCCAACATTACTTGAAGGGTTCACTAGCTCTTCTACTATTTAGAAATAACAAAACGCTTTAAGCTTATTGTTAATTTAAGCATTTTTGATAGTCACACAAGGTTTACAATGAAGTGTACGGATTTTTTTAATAAGACATTTTATATTGGGTGACATCGACATTACTCTCCAGTATTTTATTTTCTTTAATAATGACGTTTATTTTTTTAAAACCACAATCCTGGCGTATTATGTATTTAAAATGCATTATACTAATGGGTAGAGACCAAAAATGTTGGCATTCAACCATTTTCTGATAAGGTCCAGCTTTGTTGTTGTTTTAGTATAGATTTAATAAATACCAAAATAAAAAGCATAATATATTTTTTTAATTTTAAAGTAACTGAGTGTTAAAGTAAACCGCAGTTACAGAAACATACAAATAATTTATATATCCTAGATTTAACCAAATACGATAAAGCTCACGGTTTCCTAAGTGTTTGATATGCACAGTTCAAGACTTGGATATAACTCATATTAGCCATGCACTTAAGCTGCTTTTGACTCGCTCTGCTTTATCCATTAAAATAAGAAAGGTATTTTAGAAGATTAACGTCGAGGTCAGAATAGCAGTAATCTCTTAAGGAGGTAAGCTAGAATTAGTTTAATATCGGGCGAATTTCATTTTCTTGCGTTACCTAACTTTAGACCAATTTGTGGTAATTGCTTCCAGATTTAGAGCATTACTTCATACTTAAGGAAAGTGGTAGAAAGGTCAATGGCGATTTATTTCCATTACTTAGTAGCGAAATTATACTTTTATTATTTTAGGAGACTGTTTTATTGACTGTTAAGATTTATATCTTGGAATTAAATTTAGTTTTGGTTTTGGAATGTAATGATTTACAAAAACTTTCTACGCATACAAATTATTTCTATTTTTTATGACAATCTCTAGAGAAATATATATAAAGAGTACATGCGACTCGAATGTTGTACCTGAAATTTCATGTTTGAGGCCTAGAAGCCGGAAAATCGTGTTTCAGACGTAGCAATCACAACAGTGGGATTTCTATGTCCTTTTAAATTATGTAGCTTAGATTGATCTTGACAGGTATAAAATTTAAAACTACTTTAAAATCTTACTGCCGCAATTGGTACGTCCAAAAAATTAGTTAACACTATGCGCGAAAAGTTTTTGGCCCGTTTAAATTGGACCGGAAAAATGACGCCTTAGGGGCCGGAAAATAATTTTTGGAGGTGACAATTGGGGCAGTAAGATTTTAATGTAGTTCTAAATTCTATAATTTAGACTGTCCTCACTAGGTTAATGGCCAAGTAAAAATTCCTGTTTGGGACTGGAAAACATGACTTCTTGGGAGCCGGAAAATCGTGTATTGGACGTCCCAATCGCAATAATGGTATTTTTTTGTGTACTTTTAAATTCTGAAACTCATATAGTGCTCCAAAAGTCTTTGGTCGATTTCCGGCCTTATAGACATAGACATTTCGGCCCGTGGGGCCAATATCAGACGTGTAGGAACATTCCTAAGCTCGTATCGGATTCAGCGTCAAAAAATACATGGAAATATATAATGTCTGATTCTTTTGTGTATAACTTTTTTTGAAGGGGTTGTGTTATTTTTGTACGTCAAAAAGTTTGTCACTAGATTAACTGAACTAAATATTCCATTTGCTTGTTTATCTATATACATTTTTTACAGAACTAATAAATAACATTTCTACAATTTAGAATAAGTTTTATAGAAAACACAAAGTACGTAAATACTAACAAAGTAACTACATAATAATATACGGTTAAACTTTCCCAAAGCAATATGTATAAATACTCCAAGCACGAATAATTTGTATTTGCAATCGCGGTACAAATGCAAATTCTAGCAATCGTTTTCTTTGTGTAGATCCTAAAATAGATCCCTATTAAAGCACCCTCATATATAAACTTAGGTGAGAGAAAAAAAGCAAAATTTTTAGTATTCCTTTTTATTCTTCGCAAAATATTATGTAAAGAAAATTAATCAAGTCCTGTATACGTAGTATACAGGATGTATCCTGTCTATTTTAAATAATTATTGATCAATGTTTTAAAAGTAGTTACTTCGCGTACCTATTTGCGTGCGCAAAATGAGCTTTTCCTACTCGCGTGCAAAAAAGTTCACTTTTCCGTACGCATTTTAGTTCTGATACTAACTTTTGCACACTACTTTTCCGCACTAAGTGCGGAAAAGTACAAAACTCTTGAATCAAATTTTAGAGAGTCGCAATGTAGAATTTTCATTTACCAACATTAATAATAAGTATAAGTGGGGTATTAGGTAGCATTGTATTAAAATAATATAAAGAAAATAATGAAATTTTGTTTTAATGTTGTTCTTATGCTCGTAGAAAAATAGCGTTCCTAAGACGTGCCGAAAGTGCCTTTTCCGCACTTGACACTGCAGTCGCGTCCGGAAGAGTGGCACTTTTAGCACTAGTTAGGAAATATACTATTGCGCACGCAATCTTACGTTGAAAATGTCAATGTCAAACTGACAAATACTATTTGAGTTGGGAAATATTAGAAAAGAAATTAATATACGTTTTTACTTTTCTAAGACACTCATAAAAAAATATTGTTCCTATCACTTCCGCACTTTTCATTATCTAAACTTCGCTTTTGGTCGTTCGTGCAACTGCTTTTACGTTCGGGAAAGTATTCATTTGCGCAATTGTTAGAAAAATAATAAAATATATAATATAATAAGCTTCTTTTAACGCCAGTCATAAAAAGCTACTTTTCAGACTAGTCTCTTCTTCTTTTGAACTAGACCGCTTAAAGTAGAACAAGTTTTTCCATAATATTCATAATATTGTGGAACACACTGTATAAAACCCTGCGATTTTTGAAAAATAAAATAATATTTAAAAACTTTTTTTTATATTTTGTGACCTATAAAATTCTTAGAAAACTAAAACTAACTAGAAAAAAAACATTAAATATGAATATATTTGAGGATGTTCATTACTGTATGCAAATGACACAACATAACAAGAGGAAAATGGTTCAGTCTCTGTATAGAAACGCCGATTATGTATCCTACATGGCCTAGTTCGCATTCCTTTTATACTAGGACACAAAATTTATGGCTACCAATTAAAGCCTCGCTGCTACTGGTCACAACGATGAAACTGGCGAAGTAAAGGCTTATGGTTAAAGTCATATAAGCTCGTTTAAAAAGAAAATCTAAAAATAAAACCTGGCCTTTTTCATTAACTAAAAGAATACCGCAAAATAAAATGGCAAATCTTTAGATTTTGGTACAAAAAAGTATGTTACCAGAAAATGTTTAAAATAAAGTTTGAGAGTTTTTCTGTAGCCACTTTTAATTTTTTTTTATTTAAAAGGTTGTTTTGCTAAAAGCTGTTTTAATTCTAAATATTTTTTTAGAAAATACTTAAAATAATTCCATCTGATCAAATGATAAGGGGTGTTTCCAGTTTTAAGGGTATGCTTGTAAGGTTTTAAATTTAAACACATTTGTTTCCAACTTTCACTATCGGAAAAAATACAGAGAACAGAGACTGGATGAATATAACCATAAAACATAGGCACAGTAGTTAATAATACCCTAAAAAACATTAAAGTATTTAAATCCTATTTTTAAACTTAATAATAATATACAGAATATTTCAAAATTTGTAGCAAATATTTTAAAATAGTATATTTAATTTTATTTTATTCTATAAAAAAAAACATATTTCCCCTGGCTTTTAGATTTAAATAGAATATCTATTGCAAAGTACGTATTTTTGGGTAACCTACCGCGATGTCTAAATGGTGCTGTGAAATGCAAAAACTGCATGTTTCAGTGATTGGATAATGTTGACGGGACAGAGTAAAAAAGGTTAAACATCTAATAACCCTATACTCACGGTACTCTGATATTTACGCATAACCCTTCTTGATAGGTCACAAAGATAAAAATATATATATATATATATATATATATATATATATATATATATATATATATATATATATATATATATATATATAAAGTAACAAAAATATTTCGTGTTTTGCATAATGGGGAAAATTGGCAACAACATTTTTGTTTAATTTTATTTTCCCAAAAACCTCCAAATATTAAATTTTAAAAACACAGCCAAAACGGTTTTAGGGATATTTGTGCGTTTCTGTACTTTTTACCAAGAATGCAGTGTTTCCATATATTAACGACTCGTAAGAATTCAATTTAAAAAAATTAAAACCTTACTAAATTTGACCTGTTTAATTTGTTGCGATAAAAATGCGTAAAACATTTATTTAAAAATGCGAAAAAATAGGTGTAGCACAAAACTAGGAAACCTGGCAACTTTATCTACATCACTTTTAAATTATCTATGCCCAACACCTTCCAGATACCAAATATTACCGCTTAAGCGGTTTTAGGGATATTTAAGAGGTAATGCGTTTTATTAGCCCGGTACTTATGCATGCTTGATGTCTCATAGGTTAAAGGTTTTATTTATTTTTTTAGTTACAAAGTTTATCTGATGATCAACTACTGTAACTGTAAGTTACAACAAAGAATCCAGAATTCTATTGCTTTTTAAAGATCAATTAAGATATGCAAATTTTATTTTTAATTACTAAACGGTTTTGTTTAAATGCAAATAACCACACATGGCATTGTTTACTTTGTACATGTACAATTTACGTTAGGTACTTTTGTACGGGATTGCACAATAATTGGATACCAATTAAACCCTACATTTGCCATTTTCAAAACTAAAACAAACATTACATTGGCTAATCTTGTAACCGAATTGGGACTTTGTTCTAAAGAAAATTAAACATAGTAACCAACTTTTATGGTGTACTTATACAACCAAGAATAAATACATTAACCCTCGGTCAATGCGCATATAACTTGTTCCGTGTTTAGTGCGGTGACGTCTCCTGCATCCAACCATACTAGCGCATTATCTAATCTTTGAAAAAAATATATTAAAAAAAAGCATTACCTCACATTCAGCAAAAATCTAGAGATAAGGGTATTGTCTAAAACTAAAAAACTAAAATTTTACTTTAATTGCTATTATACAGGGCGAATTAGAGGCAAAAGTATGAAAAAAGCCCAAAAGTAGAGTACATTTATTTTTAAAAATAGAACAAAGTTTTATTAGTAAATATTGAAAAGAATTAAATTTTATGTTTAAATTTAAAGTTTAAACATTGAAGAAATAAATATATTTTTGTCACTTTTTTATGTGTTTTACAATAACTTTAAATTTTGCTTTTTCTTGTCCAGTAATTTAGTCCTAATGCGTTATGTAAAAAATTTTAAAAACTTTTTTACTTTAATGCGTTAACTTTAAATTTTGACATAAAATTTAACATTTACACATACAGTCTTCTTTTATTTTAAAAACCAAAAGAACTTACTTTATTCTTGGCTATTTTTTATATTTTAACCTATTATTTGGCCTCTATAATCCCAATAAAAGTAAACTTTTATATTTTTTACTTTTAAACCATGCTACCAGTTTTCCCAAAATACCGATTTAAAATTCAAAAATTTTTGGTCCAACTGTCCTCTTATAACACCTATCCTGGGACACCCTGTACATTTGGAAAAGATAATTATAACTAAATTATATAATAGCAGTACCCATATTTTATCCCCTATTAGACTTTGAATGGCATGACATTTTAATTGATCTTTTTAACGAAAAGTTTGTTTGGTAAAAAATTCACAAAACACTTTTAAGATAAGAAGTCTATTTGAGTTAGGCAAACCAACCTAATTAATTAAAAAAAAAAAACTCAAACGAAACTTATAATTTTTAAAGTTTATTCAGGGTCTTTCAAAATGGTAAATAACAAAAAATTACCGAATAAAAATAATTTTTCTGTAGTTATCATCGCACAATAATTCTAGGATCAAATCTACAAGATCTTATAAAATGTTTTTAAAAACATTTAAATCATATCATTATGAAAATTCCTCTTTCTCAGGATAGTGGGTATTTTGGTTAAAAAGAAAATGTTGTTTTGTTAATCTTTAATATCCTTTGACCAATTTTGTTTTAATTTGTCTTTGTTATTTATGGTATTAAAGAGAAGGTTAATAACTAACTAAATTAGATTTAATAGTCTCGAGCAGCAACTAAGGAAATACTTCTTATAAAAAAACGGTACACCACTGTCTGTATAAATGTGTATAAAATTTTAGGGTTAACATACAATTTACAAATACAAAGTACAGCTTTTCTATTTTTTTTTTTGGTATCTTGATTAGTTTAAGAAAAAAATTCGGAAACTTTTTTTTAACTGGGTTTTAAAATTTTGTATTTGCAGTTTTATAACAATATTAATAAATACTTATTAAAAACGGATATTATCTAATCAAATAATTTTTAATAATATAAGTGTTTTCGAAAGTTTTCAGTTTTTTTTTTTAATTTAATGCCATGTATATTTTATGATGTAGAATATGTCCTTAACTTTTAACTAAATAAAATTTAACCAAAGTTAGTTGTTAAATTTTATGTATTTGAAAATGTATTTATTGCAGAAAAGCTCATTTATATTCATTAAAAACTGAAAGGTTTTCGAAGCCGCAAACTTTGAGGATATGCAGTTTTCATTACACCAAACGTAGCTTGTCGTTTATAATTAAATTAACATTTGTGGAAGTTATTAGATACGCTTAAACAATTTTATAACTTACCACTGTTTTTAAACCTACTATGTAACATATTTTTTCTTCCCTTAAATTTTTTTATAAGGATCATGACAGTAATTTAATTTATAGAAAAAAACGATTAGTTGGTAAAGCTTTAGAAAAAAAATACAATTTAATATCATAATGTCTTTTTAACTTTACCTTACTTAATGTTATGTTATTAGAGTAATATTTAACTTAATTTAATTTGTGCATAACTAACTTTATGTTAATATATTATGCATAATATTTAAAAAACATAAAATGAACTTTTAATTACAAAATATGCCTTTACTTAAAGCCGTACATAATTATGTATACTAAAAATCAACGTCTATGTAAACGTTTTTTTGTTTTAAATTATAAATTTTTACTCTAATATTTTCTGCTGTTATTACCACTCTGATGGGTGTATTATAGCATAGATTTAAGTCAGGGGCGTCGCCAGCCGATGGCCCAGGGGCGGGCAAGTTAATATGGAGAATAAGAAAGGTATGAATTGTAGGAAAAATCGAGAGCACATGTAGGTTTTCACTTGTAGTATGAGTTTTACATCTACGGTGTGCATTGTATTAAGTGTTTTAGTGATTATCATCATGGATTCCGTTAAAAATCTGCAATGAAGAAAAATGTATAAAGTCGGTTTTGTCGTGTCTGCAGCTCAGGCCTAAATAACCAAAAACTAACGTTTTTGGATTTATCAGAATTACTTTGAACGCTTAACCATTCTATGTTTTATTTAGGTTGTTATACAGTTTGGTGCTACAAGAGGAACATTAAATTGATGGTAGCTATTTGGGTACACGCCAGAACATAAATTGGAACTACCAAAAAAAAAACAAAAAAATTAAAACAAGTAAATGGAAATCTAAAAATCGACGTTTCGTGACCGTCATGATAAATTGCATTAAAAAATAATAAATAAAAATTTCCTATAATTTAGGTTTGAAATTTTAAAATTTTTAGCTTTTTTAGGAGATTCAAAAATTTTTTGACAATAAATGTCAAATATGTTTTTTTTTAATAATGGGTAATTTCTTTATTTTTATTTAATTTATCTTGACAACGACTTGCCACCGAAACGTTGTTTCTTAGTTCTCCATGTAATTATTTTAATTTTGTTTTTGTAGTTTTAAATTATTTTCTAGCGTGTACCCAAATAACTACCATTAATTCAATAAACCACAACCTAAATTGATAGACTTCGAGGCTATAACTATTAAGAATCGGATATCGTAACTAGTAACCAAATTTTTACGAATTAAAAACCGACGC